>VZTO01004838.1:1969-13699 GCA_013400615.1 Syrrhaptes paradoxus
ATAGGAAACAAACCTATTCACTTTTAATCTCATCTGACAAGGGAATTTGAACACTTGTATCAGTAGTCTCAAGCACAGCAAACATAAGCTGTTAAAAACTACTCAAAATGATACATATACTTCATGACATTTTCCCCATTTACCAAAATTCCTTTTAACTGAAAAGACTCATCAGCACTTCTTTAACTCATCTGCCCTCTTATCCACTCATTATTTATTTAGATTTGTCTAGATGATTAAGCATACTGAGGGTACACAAATTCCACCCAAGGCTATTTTGAAAAGTTGCTATGCAAAATGAGTAGGATGGTAAAAGATTCCTCATCAAGAATTCACTTCATGTTACAAAATCAAAATAAAAAAAATGGTGATAGCAGAACATGACTATATATTCACACACATCCATGCTCTCGTACATGGACAACTATGAGCAGCATAAATATTCAGAAGTCAGCCATCTAATCAACTGTAGCCTATCAACCTTCAGTGAGACTTTTCCTGAAATAGGTCAAAATTCAGTTTCACTGATATGCTTGGAAAAATTGTCTGAGCAAACAGTAAGAAAAGATAGACAAGGGAAGTATGAGACTTTTTTGAGAGCCCTCCTTAGGAGACAACCTAGCAAAAGTTCCAACTTTGAAACGGAAGCATTTCCTTTGTTGTGTAGCATGTAGAAAGCAAAAACCTGGGTTATCAAGATATTGTAACAGGATAGATTAAATGACAGTCAAAGTATTATCTTTATCAAGGTTCATTAATTTTTATGGAAGTGTAGTGTCTGATGATGAAAGCACCATGAAAGAAACAAACAAGCAAATACACATGTGTATATATATGTGTGTGTGTGTGTATATCTTAATCAATAACAGAGAAACTCAAAGAAATCACATGAACTCTAAATTCCTGTGCCAGAAATCCAAAGTTAATGAAAATCAACGGGTTTTCATAAGTAAAGCTCTGGAAATCTGTCAGACAAAAATGATTATACAACTGGCAGCACTTTTGATTGTGAACTTCTGGGACAGAAACTGCTGTTGCTAGGAGAACAGAAGCAGTACAGGACAAATTTGATATGCTAATGTTTCTGGTGAATCTTTTTTCTTTCCATAAAAATAAAGGGGTACAAAAAGCCAAGCCACAAATAGAGCATAATAGCACAGTTCCATTAGAACTTCAAAAAACAACCTACAAAAACTAAAAAAGCCTACCAAAAGTCAAAGGAAAGAAAGTATATACAAGTATAATTCAAAAATACATTCTTTGTGAAACCTGTAATAGTTACAGCATCAAACTGTGAAACTGCCAAGTGTCAATGCTTATGGGACCTTTTCCACCTAGAAAAAGTTGGCATTATTACTAAAAATAAATATACCTTGTCTCAAACTCCATAGTCTAGCTTTTCATTTGCATTATTTGTACAGCATCATAAAGATCCTAGGGATTGGGAAAAAACCCAAAATACTGTCCCTCTCTAGTATTTCTTATGAGCTAGAAACCACATCTCTGAAGAGGCAGTACCACTAGCTCTGAATGAAAAGGAAAAGCACAAGAGTGTAGTTTTGTAGTCACCAACAGAAATGCACATTTACTGCCAAAAGTGAGAGGAAGGTCCTTCTTTCCCTTTCAGTCAGTTCTTCTGATCCTTATCTTATGCCACCGTTAGTCTTCTGGCTCTCCAGACAGTGGCACGATCAGCTTGCCAACTCCAGCTGAAAAACAATTTTTCCCCTCTGAGTAAATTTTCAGCTGAACCAATTATCTGATCTCATTTACTGCATGGGTAATGCACTTAGAAGTCTCTGAAAATGCATCGCTAATATGTGCTCAGGACTGGCCACTGTTCAATCCATAGATTTAAAGCAAATACGTAACACAGCTTCAGCTGCTCTAACTCTGCTCAAGTATACGTGAGCATAAAGAGGGTGGGGAAAAAAACCCAAACAAACAAAAAACCTGAATGAAAACAACTGACACAAGTTTTACCAGAAATGCAACTGCAGGAATCTTTGGTATTGCTGCTGACATTTCTGTAGGTAGATGCCTGTGCTAAAGAACTTGACTGTTTGCATGACCAGTTCCATATTCATTACACCAGTGATCTTAACCAGATACTGTGCAATCACAACAAATTTAATTTCTCTCCAATTTCTCAGACCCTTCTGCGTATTTAAGCTAGACAGTTATGTCCATTAGGCCGCTGAGTTAAGATGCATCACAAAGAATGTAATTTATCAAGAGGACTGTGACAGGGAGTGGAGACTTGGCTAAGAACTGATGTGGAAGAGCTCCAGGGATGAAATGAAAGTGATGGCCACTTCCATTAAAGACAAACACCATATCACAAATACTAATTGCAAAACATTATAAAGTACTCAAGAAAACTAAAATAATATTGCTGCAGTGAAAAAAAAAAACATCCTCACCTTTATCTGTCCATGCCAAATCACTATTTTTTGCTGGGGAATGGAAGAAGGTCTCTCAAAACATTAATTCACTGTTTTCCCCCAATCATTTATTACACAGACTGATGGCTTGCATTCTATTTCCAGCCTCCCTAGAAGAGCCTCACCCAGAGGACAGTACTTCAATATGCTAATCTTGTTATAGTATCATAGCTAAAAACACAACAGAAATCAATGGCCAAGAATGCTCTCTTTTTTTCAAAAGGTAATCACAGAAACTAACTTATCAACAAGTTTTAACAGAAAAGAGGTTAATTTTGGCAGAGTGAAAAAAAAAATAAATAGAACACTGTCTTAAAAAGGTTACTAAGTAGAAGACTAAAATCAAACAATGCTCTGCCCAGTAAAATCAATAGCTCAGGACAAAGTAAGATTTGCAAGATCTAAGCTCAAATTTCTACTGTGTATGCATGTGAGAGAAAGAAGTACTTTAGGAGGACTTCTCCAAGAAGTAACTAAACCCAACATTTTTACTACAGCGGACTGAAAAATATAAAATATACATAATCTATTATCTTAAATTCCAATATTTNTAAAGACAAACACCATATCACAAATACTAATTGCAAAACATTATAAAGTACTCAAGAAAACTAAAATAATATTGCTGCAGTGAAAAAAAAAAACATCCTCACCTTTATCTGTCCATGCCAAATCACTATTTTTTGCTGGGGAATGGAAGAAGGTCTCTCAAAACATTAATTCACTGTTTTCCCCCAATTATTTATTACACAGACTGATGGCTTGCATTCTATTTCCAGCCTCCCTAGAAGAGCCTCACCCAGAGGACAGTACTTCAATATGCTAATCTTGTTATAGTATCATAGCTAAAAACACAACAGAAATCAATGGCCAAGAATGCTCTCTTTTTTTCAAAAGGTAATCACAGAAACTAACTTATCAACAAGTTTTAACAGAAAAGAGGTTAATTTTGGCAGAGTGAAAAAAAAAATAAATAGAACACTGTCTTAAAAAGGTTACTAAGTAGAAGACTAAAATCAAACAATGCTCTGCCCAGTAAAATCAATAGCTCAGGACAAAGTAAGATTTGCAAGATCTAAGCTCAAATTTCTACTGTGTATGCATGTGAGAGAAAGAAGTACTTTAGGAGGACTTCTCCAAGAAGTAACTAAACCCAACATTTTTACTACAGCGGACTGAAAAATATAAAATATACATAATCTATTATCTTAAATTCCAATATTTTCCCAGAGGATCTCTCTGATAAAATACTTTTTCTTTATATCTGTTCTTTCAAGTAAATGAAAAAAAAATATTATAGCATCATTTTATTTTTCAGTCATGAAACATGCTCAGTGTTCCTGTATATAGAACCAAGACATACACAGCATGACTTGGGCCTCTCCAGTTCTTAATAGTGACATTTGGTGTTTTGATGCTGTTTTGATCCAATGGGTAACAAAACATTCCAAGTTCTATGACAGATGTGGAAACAAAAGAAGAAACACTTTTTAGCAACGCACTGGACAGACAGCACATTTTTGTACACAGCCCCTCAACAACATACTAGAGAAGAATTTCATTTTTGATGTTGTTATTACAAACCCACAACTAACTTAAAAGGAATACAAATGTGTTGGTAACTTAAAAGATCAAAACCCTTAAGAGACATTTCCTGACTTTCTATGCTCTTTAATGGATGCTGATTTTCTCCTCCTCCACTTCCTCCTCTTTTTGGTAACCAGAAGGCAGTTCCTATTCTCAGAGTTTTCAGTCCCATTGATCACATCACATGTTACAAATTCCAGACAGGAACAAAAAAAAACCAACTCCTGCTTTAACATAACAGAAGCATTACCTGCTACTAGGTGGGACCAGATAATAGCTGGTAATGGTGGCTTTTACATATATTGCTCAATAGTATTCTTTAGGTACATCTAAAGACACAGATTCCTCAAACACATTTATATAGGATAAAAAAAAAAGTTCAGTCTGCTTCCTGTCACTTTTTAAAAATTTCCTTCACAAAACATCTATTGGAAGAGCAACCCAATAGTCTTAAGTGGTGGGGAGAAGAAAGAAGCTCTTTGTCAAGTAAGTATTGACTTGCTTGGGTTTTGGGTTTTTTTTTTTACCCCTACAGCATTTAAACATACTAAATTTCAACTCAAGATACATTTTCTATATATGAAACGAGAATAAGATGTGAAATGTTTTCTGCAAAGACTAACCTGTGATAATAAGACATTCATTGTGATCCAAGACTTCAGTGATGAGCCTCGATACAATCAGTTCTGGGTTGATTAAAAAACGAATTTCTTCTTGTACTAGTCCTGCCCCAGTCACACCACCTCCAACAAAACGGTTTGCAAAATCAACCTAACAAAAACATATTCAAGAGAATTATAAGCCTACCAGTACCTGAAGGGAGCCTACAGGAGACATGGGGAAACACTCTTTATCAGGGAGTGTAGTGAGAGGACAAGGGGTAACGTGTACAAGCTGAAAGAGGGTAGATTTAGACTAGACATTAGGAAGAAATTTTTCACTGTGAGGGTGGTTAGACACTGGAACAGGTTGCCCAGGGTAGCTGTGGATGCCCCATCCCTGGAGGTGTTCAAGGCCAGGCTGGATGAGGCTTTGAGCAACCTGATCACAGGGTGTCCCTGCTCACAGC
This sequence comes from Syrrhaptes paradoxus, assembly GCA_013400615.1. NCBI lineage: Eukaryota > Metazoa > Chordata > Aves > Pterocliformes > Pteroclidae > Syrrhaptes > Syrrhaptes paradoxus. The sequence goes on from VZTO01004838.1 coordinate 7,070, forward strand.
AGGGAGGTTGAAACTGGGTGATCTTTAAGGTCCTTTCCAACTCTAGCCATTCTATGATTCGATGATAATCAAGCAGCATAAAATCATTTACTAAGGTAAAGTCCTGTACAAGTTTCAATAACTCTGTTGAAATCTGCTGCTATCACTTAAAAATACAAGCAGCGGGAGAGAGCCTGATTAACAGCATGCCTTTGTCTTTTTTCTTTTCTACTCAGAAAACTTAAAGCAAGACAAGTGAGATACTACACAGCAAAACAAAGTTTTGCATCTCAAATACTCTGAATCCAAGTTATGTGGGCACATATTAAAGAATAAAACATTTCAGTAAATGTGAAAGATGAAACCAGCAAATTACAGTATTCTTTTTGCATTTTATGGACACTGAAGAATTTTTATTAAATTATCCTTTAATAGGCATTCTGCCCCAGCTGCCCACACTGAAGCATTTTCAGATTAGCATTGCCCTCGCACCAGTCGTTCTGTACCTAAAAGAATCTCTTATGAATTCTCCTTGAAATACACTGGAACAAGGCAAGTAATTTTGATCATTAAGGTTTCTGCTTGAAACAGAGAAGCTCTGGACTCTATTTTTTGCTGCAATAATACATACTTTGCAAATTAGATTTTTATATAGACAAGAGTTTTCAGAAGGATTTGGTTTACTCAATAAAGTGATTATGCAAATTTATGTAAATCAACTGCCCACATAAATTTATAATTTTAAAATGTCACTTCATCTTCCAAATGCTACTAGCTTCTTAATGATTTTTATTCAGATAGCTGATGAGAGCACATTTGTAGGAGGGCAATGAAACTTGCTGGAGTGACATGAACATCTGCAGAGATCACAAACTGATTCAGGAGTCAGAGTCAAGTCTGAAGGACACCAAGAGCCAGCAACTACAACAGCAAGTGTTCCTGAAGTTTATCTTGGGAATACCAACACGATTCAGTTGTTTTAGATTTGCTGAACTTGACTATGATACAAAAAAGCAACATGAAAACTACCAGATGTTCAGTGCGTCAGGGTTCCAGATGCACTTTAACTGTGCTGAGTAGTTCCACCTTGCGCCCCCATCCTCACCTCTAGCACCAGACCCTGCACAAACACACTCCCCCATCCTGGACCTCACCTGAGACACGTTGTGTATGGGCCCATGCCCAACACTGATCTCTGCTGATACCCACTTCCTGATCAGATGTCTAGGATTGATCTTAGTAATCTAGCTCATGGCCTTGCCTGTGCCCGATAGCCACTAGCCTGTCAGCAGAAACTGTTATTGTCACTGTCCCTGCTCTGCTTGTCCCAGCCAGCAACCCCACCCACCGAGGCTGGGGTCACTGGGGTCTCTTGCACTGTCTTGACTTGGTCATCCTGCTCTCTTGTGCAATGAGCAGAGATATTTTGTTTGATAAGACTTGAAATAGCCAGGATGAAAAATATCACTTCCTAGGCAATACTCACTTTTACAGAGCGCAACAGAATAAGTACATGAAAAGGCATAATTCAACCTTCTCTCACCTCTGAGGTTACAGTGTAGTTGAATAGAGACAGCAGAAAAATGGTTATTATTGAGCAGTTGCTGAGTTCTTAATTTCAATACACATTTGATTGCTCAAGTTTCATAAAGTCATGAGACATATTAAAGTTCGATCAAAACGAATCACAGAAAAGTCCTCCTATTCTCTCTCCTTCTCCTCCTTTATAGCACTTGTTCCTGGCTAAAGTAGTTGTAGGTTTTGGGTTTGTTTTTTTTTGTAAATGAACTCTAGAAGACAGACTTTTTTTTTTAAAGAAAAACAAAAAAACCCAACTAATTTGAAAACTCAAATGTATCCCTTGATATAGATATGGCCAGGACATCCTCCTTATGAATTTATTTTGCTGACTGGCTCCCAGACCGAAACAGTGGTGCTGGCAGCAGCAAGAAAGTCTCCTGAACCACTGACCTGGTCATTGTCTGGGGCACAAGAATAATTTTAAAAAAATAAACTGAAGCTCTTGACAACTCATCAAGATTACAGCCTGAAACTTTTATCTTGTCACTCTTCGATCCTGGTTTGAACCAAAAGACCCGAAGCTGTCCAGGGCTTGTGATTTTCTGTCAGCTCTTTCTGTACCAGGTACATGTGCAAACCTAGATGAGCTGGTGAATACTGACAGTACTAAGACTGCCCATTGAATTAATTTGGATGTTTCTTTTACACCACATAACACATTTTGTCATTTAAGTCAATTGAGAATAAGCAAATAACTTCATTAAGCTGGCAGAGCATAAACGTATGACAAAAACACGACAAAGCCACATTTACTGTTGTATATGCTTACCTGGAGCATACCTTGTCCATTGCTTTCAATGGTGCCTTCATAGGTGACATGCAATCTAGACAGTTTTTTCTGGGATCTATCATCGAGGAAAAATAATGTACAGAAAAGATGATTGCAGAATCTCCACATAAAGAAACACATTTTAAAAGAAAACCCATTCAAACTCAAACTTCTCAGACACTTTAACATAAGGTGGTTTAAAAAAAACCCCTGAGGGATTAAAGAAAATGCATTTGCCTTTCAGAAACAATTTGCAAAGGTTTAACATATTGAATTGTTCAGTTTCTCCACCTCTTTCCATGTAAAACACCAAACTTGAAATTGAAGTTCCACATTTTTCACACAAGTTTGCCCCATATTAACTTGTTAACCAGCAAGAAACCTGCAACACTTAGGTTTGTATGCCGGTTATCACCCTTACTTCACTATATTTCCCACCGTTTCTGAAATCAAGTCATCTTTTTCCCCACTCAAAAAACAGCACCAAAGATGTGCCACTGTTTTAAAAAATCATTAAGACTTGTTGGCTTCGCAGGCAAACACACATACTGGAAAACTCAGGGCACTCACACTACTTGTGGCAGTTCACCTACTTCCCTCTGTACTTCTCTCCATGACAATGTAGTACTTCCAGGCCTGAACCAATTCCATATGAATGGGATCAGTTATCATTGATTTAAGAAATGTCTTACATTAATGGGATGTTTGACTTACCTTTCCCAGTCTGGAAACTCCTGGAGACACTGCCTTGTAAATGTTACCAATCCTGTAGGTTCTAGAGGAAAACCAACCACAGAGGAAAAATATATTAACTGCTGGAGCTTTAGTCTTTAGATTATTTTAAGTGGTAAGCTTTTAAAATTACAAACATAATTCTTGGCAGAAATACAAGAGCTTTACTTTCCTCAAGAGCAGCTTTGAATCTTCCCCTCACAACCCACGCTCAAATTAAAAGCAAGTAACATGAGCACTAAAATATTAACTTCTCTCCTCTCTTTGGAGTTTGAGTATTTTTCTTTGTCCAGATCAAGGAAAAACTATTTCTTAAGTGACTTTCACTTAAACTGTAAACACTACTAGAAAGACTTGATAGTTGAAGTAAAATGTGCTGTCACTTCAAAAAAGAGAAACAGTGGACCTTTAGAGATAGCTACTGTTCAGCGCCAACAAGCAATGCACAGAGTACTCCAACTACCCATGGACGAAACAGTAGCTTGTATTTCCAAGAAAGTTCTACTATATGTCAATAAAAGTTGCAGTGTTAGTGGATTCCAAATCAAGCTGTTTTCAGCCCTGCCAGGATGCTAGTGAAATCCACTGTATTGCAACTGAGAAAAGACTCCTGCCCTCAAGAGAGAAAGAGGAGCCACTGCTCATTGCAGCAAGGATGCATTAGCATATTCTCCCCTTATTTTAGTTTTACACCAGAAAGAAAATATCAACCTTTTATGAGATGATGACATCCTAATAAAAATTTCATTTGGGACTCATTTCTTTGCTCCAAGTCTATTGTGCTAGCTTGTGAAAAAACTTTCAAAACAGTGTGTAAAGTACAGACACATCCTTCCAAAAGGCTTAAATGATACAATGCTATTCTTCAAAATTATAGGGGTTTAGGAAAGGGTTTCTTGCTCTTAAAAAAAAAAGAGTGCATAGCTTTCAGTAATCAAGTGCTCTTCCACAGGAGAACTCTAGTATTTGTGGTGATATTTTACAAACTAAGCATTCACATTTTGAGCACAAAGACATCAGCTGGTATAGTCTCCACTGTGCTCTTTTACAAGGAATTCAATTATAATTTACAATAAAAGAGTTGCAAAATTATGTCAGTAACATATAGAGCAAATTTACTTCAGTCTTACTAACTCGTTGGACAAAAAAAGAATAAGCAATGGGGTCTTTTAAAGGTATGATAGGAATTTTTAATTCAAGAAAAGAGCACTCAAGAATCTCATTAAATATTATTTGAAGTATTAAAACATTAAGAAATTTAATACAGTAGTTCCAAAAAGCGTGTTCCCAAGAGATTTCATATGTACAGTGTGTCAAGAACAGCTACATAAATTTAAGATTTGGTTTGCATGAAAACATCATTGCTCAAGTTTAAAAAAAAGCTAGTACACTATCTTTTCTCATCCCACATATAGATCATAATTTACTTTTTACCTCAGAGATTTAGTTCTATTGACACTGCTGAAAGTCTGATAGCTGAAACAGGATGTAGCTGCATTTAATTTGTGGTGAATTAAAATGATTAACTGAAGATGGACTGAACCAAGTAAAGGGATTTTTATATTTAATAGCTCAAAGTGCTCTCTTTTAAAAAAACCCTTCTGAGAGAATATGATACTAATAGTGAAATACTGACATGTAAAGAAAAAAGTTATTTCAAGAAAAAAACTTTAAGGAGGATATTGCTACAGATGTGAAGTATGCTACTGCAATTAAATCTCTATCCCAAAATACAATAAGCAAGTTCTGATACAGTTCCCTCTACATTCTCACTCTGATGCAATGCAGCAAGTAGCTGCATCCATTACAAACATTATACCCAAGTATATTTATATATATACATATGCACAATTATATACACACACACTTTAGAGACAGAGCTATATGTACAAGAGGAGTGAAAATATATCTCTCTGTATTTAACACATCCCTCCATAATCTAAGAAAAAAAAAGAAAACAGAATAAATTCCATGCAAAAAGTTTAACTGCATACATCATCTATATGACAAGAAGTGACATAAATATGAGTATCAGTGTACTTAGTAAGCTGGCTTTCGTTACACACTTCCATCACAGTGTTGCATAGCCATTTCTAAATTTAATGGGATTAGATTTTTTCATGCATCTGCCTTGCAGCTCAAAAAAAAAAAAANTAGTAATTAGAATACTTATTAAGTGTGATTTGGTTTTTTAACTATTATGCCTATATTTCAATTAGTCTTGCATCTAAACACTCTACTATGGAAAGAACTCTTTAGAAAGCCCTTCTGTAACACAGGTTTTTAGGAGTAAGAAGTTTGTTCACTTGCTAAGTTTCTGATGAAGATGCTAAGTGAATGCCTATCTTACTTATACTGATTTTGTAATATCAAAAAATATAATCTCAATATAAACATCCAGAGAAGCCACTAGTTTTCTTTGCAACCGAGTGGCTTAGATTAAAGTAAGTGACTGAGGGGTGAAAATAGTGTGTTCAGGACTCCAAGATCCAAATGTCTTGCCCTACTTTCAGCTCAGTGAGTTGTAGAGAATTAATGCAACTGTATTGCTTTCAATAGTTAAAACTGTACCAGCAGCGTTTCTAAAGAAAAAGAACCTACCCCCAACAGAAACAGCTTCATCCACTGGGCTACTACTGGCATTATAACATTCATTTGTAAAAACCTAAGCATTAAAAAGGAGCATCCTATTTTTAGCCATTAAGTCAATGCATTCTTTTAAGGTTAGCTGAAATACTTTTACTGCATCATCTATCTTCCAGCAACTCGAACACGCATTACTTAATTTCACTTCCAACACAATGACAAGGCATTGTTATTGGCAACATATAATGGGATTTATCTGGAAGGAAGAATAGCAGAGACTTCAGAAACAATATCCTTTGAGTAGGAAGTTCACTAAAAGATGTCTGATACAGTGAAAGTCCGGAGGATGTAAGATTCTCCACTAACAAACAATCTAAGTAAAGTAATGACACAACATTATTCATTTGTTTCCATGTACACAGAATAACAACCTGCCTTTAAAACCAGAATGCTGTCAAGGGAATTTAGCTTTTAGTAGTGGAGTGAACTGAATTTTTTCAGTATTTAAGAATACTTATGAAGCGTACATACTGAAGAAATCAATTTCATCTAAAACCTATATGAAGTCACAGAAGCTACATTTTTAAAAGGTTAAAAAGTTCTTATGAAAACTTTTTCATTCTTTGAATAATCAATCAGGCAAACCTCAGACTTATACAGTCTATTTTTAAATGGGCCAATATGCAAGTTCTGTCAAGCAGTTGTGCTTGCACAAATAATAAGAGGTTCATAAAAAGTCTGTGTGTGGGGGAGTGTGTGTGTGCGCGTTTTTTTTGCCTAAATGCAAAAAATATCACTGACCTTGTATCTGTAAGTCTCATTTAGTATGAATCCTTTAAACTGGCTAATTTATCTATTAGCCCAATCTTGTCTTCACTAGTTTTTTGCCTCTTAACATAAAATTGAAATCTTGCTTATGTTGCAAACTCTCAGGAGAGAGGTCTTCATATCACAAAGGTGATACATGAGTTGGCATAACCAGC
>VZTO01004839.1:0-11471 GCA_013400615.1 Syrrhaptes paradoxus
ATGGGATCGAGCTGGTTTGTATCCCTCCACACTAGAGTGCCAAAGAAAGCCTGCAACTCAGCAGTTCCCTTCATATCAGAGAAATCCTAGGTTGGATTTGAGACAGCAAAGTAGCTCTGTTGTGTTGTCTGTCCAGCAAAAGAGGGGCCATGGCCAGAGAAGTGCTGTAAATAAGATTTCTTCCTGCTAGCAGAATCAGTTGAGCCCAGAGCAAGCTGTATGGACTCTGTGCACTGCACTTGGGACGTGCTGTGCGTGATCACAACTCTAGTTCTGCCTTAGTTCATTCGAGCTTGAGTATGCAATGCCAACGTAACTAAGTCAGCAAAATGTCAATTGACATGAGCTGTACAGATCTGCCTGGAGTCCCAGGGGCAGCCAGAGCAAGCCTGTGCTGGGTCTGTGCTGTAGTTGCCGCACTGCTGGGCTGCAGCTGTCTTGGTTAGGTCAGTCCATGCTCAAGGCCTTGTATCTCCACCTGCAAATGCAAACGTGCCCTGACAGTTGTTAGAGGGGCTGATGCTCCCTCATTCTAGCAGATCTGGCTTAATGTCAGTTGTTCCAGCTATACTATAGTATGAACTGACCAAGGTCCAGAGCCTGCACTGCAGAATCTCAGGTGTGCTGGAAATATTGCCATATCAGAGTGAAGTGTACTCTTTATGTTTTCTCTTATTTTCTCAATTTCAGTGTTGAAGAAATCTAAAATTTTTGGTTTATCTCTGAAATTTGTCTTTCTTCTTTGTCATTGTGTTTGTTCTTGGTAAATCATAGGAATAGAAGCTCTTGATGATGAACTTGTCCTTCCTAGCTTTTAAATACAAGTTTTCACAAACTGCCTCTTTTTAAGATCAATTTGACTTAAGTTCAGACCTCATGATGAACAGTGTAAGTGTTTTCTCTCTGTATATATTGAACAGGAGAGAATGAGAAAAAGCATAGCTAAAAGGCTTGCTGGGACTTTTATTGGAACCCTATCTAAATTTTAATTGTAGAAATCTTTCAAAATCCTGCTACCTACTGAAATTCTCACTATTTCCTTCTTTCAAACAGCCTGATACATTTATAGAAAAATCTTTCCATCTGTATTTTTCACACACACTTCCTCTTCCAAACCGAAAAGAATGAGGCACAGGTTTCTTCTTGATAAGTCTGTGTGCACAGGCAAGGTCCTCAGCCTCCATTTTCAGGGAAATCTCTGCCTTTGTTTAAAAGCACATTATCTCTGACCAGATAGTCATATGTGGTGCCATCGACACTTTATCTCATAATTCCAGGAAGGGATTAGGTACACATAAATCTTTGTGTTGAACTTTCAAAACTTTTAACATATAAGAGTGTCAGGCTATTCTGTCAGTGAAAATTTGAGTGTTTTCCACTTATAGAAATTGATTAAACTGCATGTTATCCTAAGGGTCTATAATCGAGTTTGATTTTTTTCATCATGTAGATAAGTATTAATGATAACCAGAAGTAGAACCAAACAAAGAAATAGATCCGTATCTTAACACTCAGAGTGCTTGATCTGAATCTAGATTCAAACCCCATGGTCAAGCCTTTGTTGTTGGCTAGACTTACATCCAGAGCTTCTTGGTGACCTGTATTGTGATAGAAGGGTGATAAGAACCTCTGCCTCTGATATTGACCTACCTCTGCAAAGCAGCTGTTTAAAATAGTTATTCTCAAAGCACATTATTTTGGGGGGGAAAACGAAGAATGGAATCTTATCAGTTGAGAATTTGATTTATTTTATTTAAGGAAGGCTTTACTGTTGTTGAACCTATATATATGTATACTGTTTGTGTGTTTTAACACTTTGCAGCATAGAGTGTTTGCAATATTGTGATTTTCCTATTGTTAGCTCTCTCACTGGGCAAAACTACTGTATGTGAGAACACTTACTGTAAAATAGAGGTTACTGAGCATCATCATATTCAAGAATTACACATGCCTATTTAACAAATGTCTTTTAGTGATCTGATGATCATTACTGTAGCAATGGAGGAAATTACTATATTCCTTACTCAAAACATTCCTACGAAGTCAAGCATGACTGTCAACCATACATTTATTCGTGCGAAAGAAGCCTACAAAATGTAGGTGTTCCCCTTACATCAGCTTATATCCTGTTGACAACTCAAATGACACTAGGCCCATTTATTAGTTTCTAGTGGTTTAACTGACAACTTTTGGTCTCATAAAATGTACTATAAATACTGTCTGTAGCACAGCTTTGCTGTTCAGTGGTACACCAAGTGTTCAGATGGTTGAGAATGCTGTTTCCCAATGGGTAATGTGACATTTGGCAATCGTTTATTCCAGTTTCCTTTGAGGATGTGAAGGAAAGGTTTTACTAAAGTAATTCCTGAGTAAAAAACAAGCAACAAAATGATTAATACCAAAGCACTGGACTATGGAATGAATGCTAAAGTGCAAACTTTATTTTACCTTAAAAGTAGATAGGGTGATTGCATACTTCTACCTCTACAGGGAAATACATATTTGTTCTTTCCACACATGAGGTTGGTGGGAAAATTGCATGGGATTGATTTCATGAGCTTGGAAATGAGCCCTGGTGTTGAGAATGACTTCACAGCCCCAACTCTGAACTCACTTGGCAGCCTGGATGTAGGAACCTCTTGCTCCCAGTGAAGTCAGTCCTGCCAGTGGTTTCAACACAAAGAGGGTTTGGCTCAGAAAGGACAAGCTGTGATATAATGAAGTCCCACCGTGGGGTCAAAAAACCTGGATTTGTTTTTATCTGGAACAGGACAGTTTGTAGAGAAAGAGGGAAAAACAGCCTATGCACTTCTTCTTGGTGCTTCTAGAGCTACGCTGCTCCTATCTTGTCAGGAAAAGCAAGGAAATTAAGAAAGTCTGTGAAGTGCAGGTTTAGCCAATGTAAGATTAACACATTTGCTGAACTTTCATCCTGCTTTTCCAGTACCTAAGTTTACCATGTTCCTCATCTGCAGAGAGTTTACAGTTGATCTTTTTTCTTCTTGGCCTCCTTCTTAAGGACATGAGGGTTATGGGGCTGTGCTCTTACACCACTTTAGGCACCAGGCAAACTGCTTGGTGACTTTCAGCTAAATTTGGTGTGATGTAGGGGTCACAAGAATATAAAGTTCCTACCAGCCTTTCTAGAGAATTCATGTCTGTATGGAGAAAAGAGCCTGAACAGAGAGAATGCAGAGAGCAGTTGGCCTCTGCCTAGCCTAATGGCAGAGGGCAGGTGACCAGAAAGTGCGTGCATATCTCTGGGCTGCCAACACCTGGAGCCAGGCACCAAGGACACTACCTCCCTCTTGCCTAAATGTGCAAGGGACGTGGAAAGAGAGCAGCAGGAGGGGAGAGTGACAGAGAGGTGCATGGGAAGGTCAAGGCAGCATATGGGGGGCTGGGATTTTTAGGAGCAGGGTGTGTGAAGAAAGGGGTATTTCATTCCAGAGGAAACAATGCTTCATACTCAAATGACTTTTTTTTTTTCTAAATCTAAACTAAACATTCTGATTCTTTTTCACAGTTTCTTTTTTACATGACCTTTCCCTGCCCACACTTGTTGACCAAGCCTGTGACAATGTGGAGTTAGCAGTTTGGGTGGGCTGTACATTTTCCTTAGGAAGATTGTAACCATCACTTAGAAAAATGAATTAAAACTCTCATGAGAAGGTGCAGATTCAATGAACTGAAACAGTTAAATGCTGATCTCAGAATAAGACAGGAGACCACAAAACCATCTTTTTTCAGCCTCAGAATAATAGCCTCCCTCCTGAAGCAAACAGAAAATGTGTTGCCTGTGCAGATAAGAGAACCTTAGACTACCTTTGAAACTGTGATTCAGCACACTGAAGCTACTACTGTTTTACAAGAAGGTGCTGACTAATTTACTAATTGCATGTTGATGGCAAAACAATCAAATAGTGTCACTCTTCTTCTCCAGGAAAATTTAGACATTACTATCAGTAGCAGTCATGAGCAAAAAAAATCCAGAAATGGCTGTTTGGAAGGCAAATGATTCTGTGCTCTCCAAAGCTGACTGGCTCATGTTGGGAATTGCAGTTTTCAGTAAGAAGTCTGATCACTGGTGAGAAGTGAGGTGCTTGTTGTTCTCTGGTTCTAGATGCTTAGTTTCTTGTAGTGTGATGGGGAAGGTCTTAATCTGAAGGGGTTTGATCAAACTTTGAATGTCATCCTGAGGAACCATTAGAGACAAAGAGAGAAGGCAATCACAGTTATTATTTCTACTGTTTCACAGTTTTAAGGCAAACTGACAGGTTTGATCAATTATTAGCTTTTTTTTTCCTTCTTCATAGCAACAAAGAGATAATGTCTGTCCCTGCCCCCCTGTCAGATCTACTGTTTATATAACAATGTCTTTATTAAGGTTTTTTTTATGTGAGGCTAATACTTTTCCATCAAAAATAACATGCTGAGAGTTAATTTTGTTCAGATTTCCTAACAGTGGACACACCAAAAATCAAGGACATGCCAGTTAAGCAGTCATTAGTATCTGGACAGTCAGTCCCAGTTGATATAACATTCAGCATTGCACTCTGCTTTTATCCAAAACCAGTGATACTGCACTTCCAGCAAATGACCACCCATACTGCAAGCCTCTAGTTACTTCTACAGACACCCAAATTGACTCCAGCTTCAGTAATGTGAGATGTCATATGGAAACATGGGCTTACGCAGTGTGACCACACAGTGAGTGTACCTGGAAGTTTTGAGCTCAATGTTCAAATTGGAAGGCAGTGCTATGGAGTCCTCTATCACCTGTGCCTTGTTTCCTGATTTGCATCAAAACCACTTCTCTTTCTTGTAAATTAAACAAAGGCAGGTATGGAAACCATGAGCAATGACCAATTTGCAAACATCACTCTCATTCTTCCTCTAGACCAATATCTGTGCCTCACCCCCAGGGAAACTGTCTCCTCAGCAGACCTGGGCAGTGGATTCAAAGTGCTTTCTCTGCATCTCTCAGAGTAGGGTCCAAACTTGCATTTTCTGTATTCTAGCTGAGAAATTTATTTAATATGTGTAAAATTATCCTCCTACTGCCATTTGTTCTTTTGTGTAGGACTTGCTGCACTAAGAGCCAGTAGCCTAGAAGTATTATAAATCCCACCATGGCTTGGCAGGAATGAAGCGCTTAGCTCCCCAGAGGAATTGGGATTCTAGCAGTTGTATGGTATGTCTGGAGATCAGGGATTTGTCTGGAAGAAAAAACAGTATCTGTAGGGTTAGGCAGCTGTCAAGCGGAATGGATACCAGCAGCACATACATGCTGGATTTATGTGCCCCAGTACCTCTTGTGAATCTAGACCAAAGCTTTCCTATGTTGCCCTGCCAAAGTGTCTCAAGTTTAACCAATTGAGAGATGAGAAGCTCGGTCACTTTTTATGCTTTTTGCTTATGGTTTCCTGAAGGGTTAATGAGTTTATAGCACCTTGGTCTATTTACAAGACTTTTCATCAACAGAGCCCAACATAAGTTTTAGGGAAACTAAGGCAAAAACTAGATATTTGCCCAAATTCACACATCTAGTGAGGCTTAACGCTAAAGGCAACTCTGCCTTGTATATTGACATTTCTTTCCACATGCCCCCAAAGTCTGACTTTGGAACTCAACACTTAAAATTTGCCTGTATTGCACATTCCTGATGACTTGTACTAGCTAAAAAATGAGAAATACTGCAAAATATTGCAGAAAAAAGTCTCCATTGGAACTGGAAGGAACTTGGACAGCAAAGTCATTGGAGGAGATTTTTAATGCAAAATTTAAAAATGCATACTTTCCCATGAGTATGTATATCATACATAATTGTAGTTGTATAATTGTATGGCATTGCACAACCACATGATACTTATTAAGCACTGATTTTTTGAATCTGACCTGTAGCTAATTCCTCAAGTGTATGACTATAATGAAGCTTATTGCATCATGCCTTTGATATTCTCTTTCTGCGGCAAAGATTTTTTTTCGTCTTTGCCCATCATGTAGCATTTCAATATTGTCTCTTTAAATAACTGAGTCTGTTGTGGTTCTTATGATGCTTTTAATTCTGATAACTCCCAGGAACAGCTCTAAACAGCAGCTACAGCCTGATTTTTTTTTCTGTGCCTTCAAAACAGTTAGTTACAGCTGTGTGGCTTCTGCACATTGTTTTTATCTTATGAAGACCTAAAGGTACAGTGTATTTTCTCCTCTAGTGATCTGCTACCTGGCGTTTTCATTCTCTCTTTTCATTCTCATTTCCTGCTTCCTCCTGAAGATGCTTCCTCCCCACATCCCTGACATGTAGTTTCCCTTTATGCCTTGTCGCATTCGGTCCAGCATAGGTGGCAGTAAAGCTGCTGTAGGAACAGGAGAAGCTGCTGCCAGCTTCCCAGCTGTGGAGGATCCCTGCATTGAGGGATTGTGGCTCCCTCTGTGCTGCACAAGCGGTACCAAAGGTTGTAGCTGGATAAAGAACCCAGATAAATTTTGTCTTGTTGGAGGAATATTTGTTTGAAGAACAAAGTGGTGATAATTCAGAATGTACCTCGCTCTATTGAGCTGCTTTGGCTGATGCCTCACTGTTAAATTTTGCTTTCCCTACTGTTTCACGTGGTCTCTGTGACACTTAAGCAAGAATGAGGTGTTGCTCACAAAGAGTTTCCAGACGAAGAGTAATGGGAGGTTTTGTTTCCTGGCAATTAGTTTATAGTTGATGTGACTCAACCCTGACAAGATCAGCTTAGAAGAGGGTAGCTGATCATGATTTCTGGTTGGGTTTGTTTCTTTCTTTTTTTAAAAAAAAAAAAAAGTCTGTTTTTGACCCAGAGTTCTCTTTTATGGCTTACGTTTGTTCCTAGAGAAGCCAGAACACTATTGCAGTCAACAGGTGAAGTGTTAGATTTTAAAGGACGAGTCCTCATGTGTGTATTGCCTTGTCTTTGTCACACGGCTCACTGAGGTGATACTGACAACGTGCTTATACACTTACTGTATCTACGCTTCAGAGAAAGTCTGTGTCTTAATCTCTCTGGTCCAAAGGTCACTTTTGCTTTCTACCTCAAGAAAATGAGTTTTGTTCAGAGACAAGGGTATAGTCTCAGCCTCTGGAGGACCAGTAGCTGGATATTCTCAAAATCCAGGCTAGGGCTCCTTCTTCCTTGGTGTCGCTTCACATGAGGCTGCATGTATGAAGCTCCCATCTAAAGGTCTGTGTAACGCTGAGGGGAGAACTCTTATACTGGCAAAAGATTCAGTGAAGTTAGAGCAGAATTCTGGTTCAATGGGAGCACTTTTGGGCTGAGTAAGCAGTCACTGCTAAATTTTGCCAGTATTGCTGCATTAGTTAAGGGTGAGAAACTAACCACTGACACATATATATGCCAGGGTGCCGCAAACAACCACAACAGTCTTTCTGGCAATGTATGCGGCATTTGAGGAAGGCAGTTTAGTAGTGCTAGCATAAAGGCTATGTCAGCAGAGACTGTTTGTAGTGAAGCTGGAGGCTTTACAAAATGATCAAAAGAATTTTGGAGAAAATTGTTTAAAAAAGAAAAAAAAAGTGACTTCTGTTGCTGAAAGAAAATATGTTCAAAATGTCCATTTCTGGTGAATATTTGGAGGGTGGAGTAGGTGGGAGAGAATGGCTGAAAAGGTAAAAACACTTTAAAATCTGTTATTGAAAATCTTTTGGTTTATGGTGGCATTTTTTGTTCGGCTAGTTTGGATTTTTTTTATTAGTTCCTCAGGAGGAAAACAGTTTTGCCATTAAGGTCTGTAGTTGAGTGGTACTATAAGAATTGGCATTAGTTACGTGATACATATAGTAACAATGTTTAAGATACACTCTAAAAAGCAACTTAGAATTCAGAGCAATTTGTAGTTTTTGTATAACTACCTTTCCCTTTGGAGATAACAAAACATTGCATACATGTTTTGCATACAAGAACATTCAGAGATGCATGATGGTTCAAGTTTAAGAGTCGCTCAGTAGATGAGGGTATACTCTGAAGTGTTTACAGTAAAACTGCTTCCGAAGAGCAACTTTTTCTGAGGTAAGTCTGAGTGTGCTTCCTACCCAGCAGGGTGCAATGCTCAATGTTCTCTTCTCCTACATGCTGCCCACCCCAATAATGTGAGAAATGTTTGAGCACCTCACTATATATAGTCAAAACTTTATTCTCTCCTGCTGAGGTCGGTGGGAGGTGCTGAAACCGAGATGAGGGAGGAAATGAGCCATGTGGGAGTGAGCTGGTGCATCCTGAATCTGGGAGGCACTGGGAAGAGATGGGTCAGCTTCAGCTGGCACATCCAGCAAACCTGTCAGTAGGAGTGCAAGGCAAAGAGATGGCACAAAAATGAAAGTCACTAATACTTGTGTGGAGGTGGAGTGGGGCATTTGCTTTAAATGAGAGGCTTGAGCTATATGAATGAAGCTACAGCGGAAAGGTGTGACTGGAAGATGTGGGTTTGAGGAACTTGTGAATATGCTCGCAGCTCCCCTTTGTGACCTGGTAGAGCACGTGCTGGGACAAGGTGCAGGAATGATGTAGAAAGAGTCATACATTCCAGTAGCCACAAGTGACAGGAAAGTTCCCATGGCTGAAAGCTTTGTCATGGCTGGATTAACCAGACACTTGTAACAGGCATTGTTGTTATAATCTGTATAGTTGACCAGACAATATTCCTCAACTCTCAGAACTTTCTCCCATCAGGCTGAAATCTGGTGATGGAGAAAGACACTAATTTGAATGCTTTTTTTTTTTAAGGTTTTTTTTGGGGGGTGGGGGAGTTGAGGTTTTTCAATAAAGTCAGGGTTTCTTAAATTGAAAGTTTCTGCCTGTACTGGTGATTGATTCTTACTTGCATTGAGATCTCCTGGCTTGAAGAACTGAGTGCTTCACAAACAGGTGCAAAGAAGGAGTCCCTGCTCTGAGCAATTCTCAGCCTTGGAGGCTCAGAGACAAATGGTGCAACTACTTTGGGGGGAAATGAGTGCTGTGTTAATATTTTTTTTAAATAAGGAGTTTAAATTAAAGACATTCAGTTAAATTGCAGGGAAAAGCTAACAGCTTTGAATGGGAACTGCAATTCATTCTGCCTATAGATTATAAATTAAGTTTGATGGCTAACCAGGACCACTGAACAAGGATTAAAGCAATTTCTACATAACTTGGCATGTGCTTGTCAAAAATAAATTATTTTTCTCAGATATATGAGATTCCTTCTGTGAAGAAGGAATGTGCATCATCTTAATTTTACAATGGGAAAATGCTTGCAGTCACAGAAGAAAAGCTGAGTGAGGAATTGGACACATGTTTTCTTAGTTGAAAAGCCTTTCTTTGCTGGTTTCTTTTAGAATTCAGGGAACATTCTTGAGTTTACATATGAACCAGGCTCCACTGGGTTAGGTAGTACCCACTTCCAGTTCAGGGAATCTTAAGCAGCTTTAGGATGTCAAACAGGCAAAATTTATTTATCATTCATATTTCAGAAGAATACATATGACTATCATTCATTGACTGGATTTTTCTTTCAAACCCAATGAATGAAAAAAAGAGTTGATATATTGGACAAAACATCATGTTTTGGAATTACAAAAGAAAAAGGGAAAAGTAGGGTGGAAAAGAGGAACTATTTTATTTAGCTGCAACTTGCATTCTTTATTTGGCATCGATTTCATTATCTCCTATTTCCTGATGACAGCGTAATGTCCTCTCTTTTCCTGTTACCCAAGCAGTTTGCAGAACATGTGTTGCACACCTATTGGCAATCATGGACAATTTGACATTCTCAGCTTCTTTTTACATGACTAGACATCAGTTCTTTTTCAAAATACCACCCCCTACCAGCAGAACACATCTCCCCCTTCCCATTGCTGCATTACATGCTGTAGAACAGTAGATGTCTGCAACAAATTTTAAGGCTATAGGTCCATTTGTGTAGACTTGGACTGAGCTACTGTCCTTGGCTGTTACCCTTTTGGAAGTCAGGAGGTGTTCTTGGTGGTCCTGAGGGCAGGGGACAGCCTGTGCCTCGTCACAAGGAAATGACCCTGTTCCAACCTCTTCCCAGCCTGGGATTTAAACAGCAGATTTAGACAAGCTGTAAAGTCATCTGCAATCACTATGGGTGTCTCACAGTGTTTCATGGACAGTATGCACAAGTTCGTTATGTGAGACCAAGAGACGTTCTCTAATTTGTGTCAGGCATATTTCCATATGTAAATATAAAGCTGAGCTGAAATCTGCTCTTAAACCTGCTGAGATGGGTTCCTCCTTACCCTGGAGACCCAATTACCTCCCAAGCACAGGTCCACCCCTGCTTGGCAGCAGGCAGCTCCCTCCGCTCAGCAGACACAGATCTTGAAAATGTCACCAGCTCTGAACTGCTCTGACTCTCCTCTCCCACCTGGTCCTTGGACATGCTGTCTAGCCCGGGCTGGCAGTGAAAGACAGAGTTACGTTGTCACAAGATAATACACCCACTCTCCTTTTCCACAGCTGCCCATTTATTCACTGGGAAAGCAATGCCCTGCTCAGAATGTCTGTCATCACTGCTGGCTTGGCTTGAAGTGGCCTTACTCCTGCATCATTGCATTTTTTTTTTCAAATGTGTGGGTTGTAGCTGTGTGGATCCATACCACAGGGACTTCTTTACAACACTTTCTCATAGGTAGTGACCCGATGAATCATCACGTCTGAGGTCAAAAGCAGGATCACTGAAACTATTACCTGAATCTGTCCCTTCCCTATCTTTTCTTTCAGGGTGTCACTAAGCAGATGCTTAGTATCTCATCCTCTCATCTCAGCTTGTCATCTTCTTTGACGTAGTGGTGAAGATACAAATATCTTATCATTGGTAACCACCAGTGACTTCTTTTCAATAATCAGTGGGTTTGGGTCAATGCAGGTCCATAGTCAACATCAGTATGTTCTAACTGATGAAAGTTTTCTGAGTTCAGTGATGCATTTACTTGTCAGGCTTGACAGTTCATTCTGCAGCAACTCCAGTGCTGTCTATGAAGTGGTCGGATTTCCTTTGTCACTTCCAGTCCTGCCTTGTGTCCAGGCATTTTTCTTTCTCTTTTTCATTATTTGTTCCACAATGTATATACTGTATTGGGATTGTCATGCACATGTTCTGTGCTGGTCTCCATTTGTCCTGCTACTAGGGCGTTTTGTTTTGTTTTGTTTGGACTGACCTAATAGCTATTAAGGTTTGTTTTACACCTTCTTGATCAGTGTCGTGGGTTAAGCAGAGTTAATTTTTTTTTCCTTTCTTCCTTCTCTTCATAAATAGTTAGCAAGAAGCTATGTTTTGGATTCCTGCTCACGAGAAAATTGATAGGAAAAGAATGTTTATAGTTATTGCTAGGATACTCTCAAGGACAAAATACATTCAGCCTCTCTCCTCTCCACAGACAGAGGGGGGAGGGAGAGACAGTCCGGCTTCTAGCTTGGGATTTGCTT
>VZTO01004839.1:11829-34942 GCA_013400615.1 Syrrhaptes paradoxus
ACCGTGTATCACATTGCATATTTGTATATAGTATTATTTCCAATATTATTGTAGTTTAGTTATTAAATTGTCTTTATCTCAACCCACGAGTCCTCTTTGCCATTTACCTCTTTAATTCTCTCCCCTATGATTGGGTGGGGGCAGGGACTGTGTGAGCGGGTGTGTGTGTGGTTTGGTCCCCAGCCAAGGGCCAACCCTCCACAATCAGTAAATATGAACTTGTTACCTGGAGTTTCTATAGAATAAGACTTGTTCCTTGTATGACTCTTCCTTCTAAGAAGAGTCTTTCTAATGTCTCCAGCGATACTCTGTGTGGACCTGTGTGAATGCCAGTGTCCTCAGGTATCTAACACAAGTATCTAGTCTGCTTTTTTTACTTTGGTTTTCAGGTTAAAGTAACAGACACAAAATCCTGTATTTCTCAGATGTCTAATTCTGCCAGTGGTCACTGTAGTGGTCAAACACAGCTACCAGGATTTCCTGCTTTTCAGGCACTAATACTGGCAGTGTTCACTACAAAACTGCTGTGGTGGTTATTTAACTAACTTCCGGCAGGCTCTGAGCTGATGAAGACCACACTTCCTGTAAAAAATATTTTAAAGAATTAATATATGGCTATCAGATGTTACTACACAGAGCAAGAAGCAGATGTACCCACACCCAAAGAAAACTGATATTTTATCTGTAATGTATAGAGCATCTACTAATCTGCAATTGTGCCTGAATTGCTAGTAGATGGAATTTAAATATAAGTTAATATACAGTGGGTTCTACTAAATCCCTGAAATTCTCCCTTTTAAGCTACTTTTAGGGAGAAACTACAGTATACACTTACTTGAGTGAGTCCATACTCTTATTTTGTTTATGTAGATATTAATACATACCTTCTCACTTATGTTTCTTATTAAAGGAAGTGATTAGATGTGAGAAGCCCTTGCGTGGGAATGTGGAGAATGACTTATGATCTTGACCATTTTCCAAGCAGAATCCTAGGGAAAAATTGTTATATTCCATAGATGATATCACTTTACAATATCACATTATGTATCAGCTAAACTAGCAAACCTCCCTTTAAAGTGCCTTACATGCATATGTGTTTGGTTTTTTTTTATTGAACACCATCTTGGATAAAAATGTTGTAAGGAAACAATTCTTCTGCCTTATGATTGTAGGGTTTGTAAGATTCCTCTCGTAATCTTGCTGCCCATGAAACCTGAAATGTTTCAAGGCATGGGCCCTAGATGAGGGATATTAATGTCACAATAGCAAGGGTGATAGGAATGGCTCTCTCAGAGTATGTCCAGCCCTTGCAGCCGGTATGGCTTTTGCATGTGAATCCTCCATTGGTTTCTAAAGCAGCAAGCGGGCACGAGTTTGAGACTATTTGGTCTAAGAACAGAGACTGAAGAACAAGAAATTCCTGTTCATTGGAGTTTTCTGCCTCATCTGGAATACCTAGTGCTTGCAGGGGGTGGGGAATACTATGGCAATGAGGGGGTGTAGCTATCTTGCTTTTCCCCATAAAAGTACACCAGCCAAGTGCAATGAAAGGAATGCAGGAGACCTGAATAAAAGAACTTATCTTGTCCCGTTTGAACTGTGTAAGCATGGATCTTTGGCTAGAGCGCCTATTGTATTGAACAGTGAGCAGCTGCTCCTGATTTGCAATTGAGAACTGAAATCTCTTTAGAGAAATAATTGCTTTAGCTTCCAAGATGCTCCTGAAAATAAGATCTAAATTTCTCATTGTAGTCTTATCTGGTAAAATGCAGCATGTTCTAATCAATAATTAAAAATTCTTAAATTAAAAATTCTTGAAGAAGGTGAGTTAGTCTTCCAGGTTTGTAGTGGAGAAAAAAGTAGGAACAACAAATCCTCTTGTAAATGGGAGAATACTAATTGTGTCCTGTTCTCTCATCACAGTAAGAAACGGAACACCTGCACTTGTGCTCTCACAAGTAGTGCTTGAGGGTATAGTTTTCACCTGGAATATTTCTCCTTCATAAAAAAGAAGAAAAAAGAGTAAATGAAAAAGCAAAGAAGAAAGACAAAGGATCTGGATACCTTTGTTTTTTCCAGTCCATCCCACGGGATATGATGTAGGGTGCTTTATTGCTGAAATTTCTTCCAGATTAACTGTTGCATTTAGATGACTCTTTTTTAAGTTGTCACTTCTTATATTGCTTTTAAGTGATAGTGCTTTTAAATGCACAGAAAATTACACGTAACTTTTTAAAGTGTAGCCAGCTAGCATGTTTCTTGCATTATGCTGTTAAATTTCCTTGTTCTTTTCTTATGCTAATGATCTTCAGGATACTTTTCAGAATGGCAGAACTGATAGCACACACAGTAGAGGAACACAGGTAAGGCCTTAAATACACAAAGAATTGTTCATATAAATATAATCTTATTTTTATCTTATAATCTAGTCACTTCCTAAATGCTATGCAATACAGGGAATCAGGACATTGGTTAAGAGGTTACTAATTCTGAGAATTCTTCTCTGGCATTGTATAGTTAAGAATGTCTTCCCTTTTTTTTGTACTTCACAACAAATATTTTAACACTTGCAAGCTCCCTTTTAAGTGTGGTAGCAAGACTAATAATCTTCTCTAAGGTAGCTCAGCTGAAAAACAAACTTTCCTTACCTGGCATGCAAGTTCTGAATCAACCCTATATACTTATATACTATCATTTCTATACCAGATGAAAACAGATGGCTTAGCATTTTAGGGCTTTGCCTCCTTTGTTTCTTTCTCCCCTTCTTGTTCCTACTGTTCCAGATGGGCAAGAACTGAGAACTGCAGGATTAAACCATCAGCAAAAAAAAGACTTATTTCCAGAATTTTAATTTTGTTTGAACAGTTGTCCATTTAAAAGTCTATTTTTAAAGGAAAATCCTATAGTGACTTCCTGACAATCCTATCTTACACAATGTTCACCTGACTTTTTCCAGAAGTATGGAAAAAGGTCTCATGGTTCTCAGTGGAAATGAAGCCTTGCAGGTTATTTTTTTAAAACACTGCCAAGTGAAGTAATAAATAAATGTTCAGCCTTTATCTCTTAATCCACTGGCTGATGCCATGTAAAGATGTGAATATCAAGGGGAGCACCAACTGGGCTTCTGCCAGTCATTCCCTTTGCTGTTTATCACACAGACTAGTAAGAACCACTGTACCAT
This sequence comes from Syrrhaptes paradoxus, assembly GCA_013400615.1. NCBI lineage: Eukaryota > Metazoa > Chordata > Aves > Pterocliformes > Pteroclidae > Syrrhaptes > Syrrhaptes paradoxus. The sequence goes on from VZTO01004839.1 coordinate 15,011, forward strand.
CTTCATGTGATGAGCCTCCTGATGTGCTACCAGCTGAGCTCTGGTGCTGGCAGGGGCCTTTGGGGGCTCCTGTACCATAAAGGCTAACTATGGAAAAAGCATTAACATCTGCTGTCTGGATTCAGACATTGCTCTAAGATTCCTTCAAGTGCAAGGGGACTAATCCTGCAATCTTCTTTTGAACAAACCACATCTTCTGAAGAAACCACATCTTCTGAAGGCAAGAAAAATGCAGATAATATCCAAGTAGACTAGGTAAGGTAAATATATGTGTCTTACTAATGACATTGGAAAAATAGCCTGCAACTGCAACACATCCTGTTCCTGTGGCACTGTCTTGGGGAAGGACAGTGATTATTCCTCTTCAGCAGTACAGCATCAATGTTCAGTGTCAGTGGGGCTGAAGAGTTGTAGCTCATCTGTGCTATATCATAAAGAATAATTAAGTTATTGGAAAAAGAGAGGGAAATATAGAGATTAATTGATAACACATTTTTTTATGGGCCATCTCGGGTAAGAAATCTGTTTTCGTGGCTTAACTGATTTCCACTGATGCAGACAGGTGAGAGGGATGGCTCAGTCTGTTTTAAAAATTGCTGGGGAAGTAATTCCTTCTGTGAGTGAAATTAGTCTTCTCAGTGACTGAACAAGTCCAAGTCTAGATAGGACAAATGAGACAGAAAATAGTCTGAAGGCCTGATCAGTTTCCCACCATAGCAGTACCCAGGTCTCCTGTGCCTGAAAGAGCTGAAAAGGAAAAATGTGCAGACAGTTACGGGGAATTTGTCCTGAACAGGGAAAATGGAATGAAAACAAGGTCTTAAACTAGTGATGGGAAGGTAATATACCTGATCCCTGATCTCTGGTTAGGTTGAAAATCTGTTGGTTTACCAGGTGTTAAACCTGTTCTGTAATTTTTAATTATTCCTGCCTTCTGATTTTTCATCTCTCAAACTATTGGAGCATAGTGCAGGGGTGCCTGCAGGAATGATGAGTTACATCAGCTAGCAGTGAGGAGGATGGTGATCAGCGTCTCATAGGTTTGGGCCCTTCTACCAAGACTTTAATGACTGGAAACAGAGAGCAGGTGGAAACCTCTTTCACCACAAGCTGACTCAGAGTGCTGACTGCTTTGAGTGTTGCTGATAGGGAGCAAAAAGCTATAAATCCACACCGTGCCTTGCAACTCTGGTAGCAAAATTGCATCACTTTACCTGTGAGCTAAGAAAGACTCAAGAGCAGTCAGTGTATAAGCAAGCTGATCTATAATTACCCTAAGAACTAGTTTGAGAGCATTATTACTGTGACAAAATGTAACAGCAGTATTACATAAACAGAATAACAATAGTACATCTCTAAGTGGTTGCAGACTGCTTCTTTTGACAGCTGTGGTAGAAAACGGATCACTGGATGGTCATGAAATGAATATTTTCCATAATCAGAATGGAGAGCTTTATTACCCTTGTAATTACTTGTTTAGCAGTCACTTATTAATTTTATTTTTAGTCCATGAGTAATAAAATGGGGCTGTTTATTAAATAACGTTTTAATTAGGAATCATTTTTAACATGTGCCAAGTTCTTAATGTTTTCTCCTATGCAATTACTTAGATAAATGCTTGTATTTCTGATAACTCCATTGACACCATCAACCAAACAAAGCTTTCCCTGGTATACAGCTCATATAAAATAACCGGCTCCAGGTGCCTTAGCTTCCCCAGACAGATAATTTTTAACATATTGCAATAAAATATACATATCCCTGCTAGATACTGTGCATTTACAGCTCATTTGAATTCAAATGAACTATTTTTGCTCAGCTAAATTTCTTATTGACTGCACTGGAAAGCTTGCATTTATAATTTTTTTTAGGAAATTTCACATTTTCAGTAAAACACACTACAGAGGCAATGTTGACAAATTGTTTTGCAATATCTACATATTATTTGTCCATGCATAAAACTTTTAAAAAATATTATGAATGTTGATTTAATGTTGAATAAATACTTTGTGTTGATCTCAAAATGAAATAGTCATGATTATTCTGATGAAATGAAAAAGTCTGTCTTTTGTCTCTTTCACAAAAGCTGAGCTTCCTTTTTTTTTTTTTTTAGCTTTTTGCTGTTATTTTTTGAATGAGGAGCAGCATCATCAGAGGCTTGCTTGTTTACACAGAAGATATTGTCACAGCTTCTTCTCTTGTCCTGAGACTGAAACTCTTATTCAGGCCAAGGAGAGAGATGGCTATCTTTTCACTAACACGGAATATGAGTAGATCAAACACCCTGTGCTTGTTTGTGCAAGTAAAACCTTATTTGGCCAGCTAGTACACCTAATTTTGGCATAGGAATTAGGTTAATGAAGTGTGAATTCTGGTAACAGCATGGGATCTACAGATTCCTTGCACAGTGCCAGCTGATTTTAGTAAGCTTTTGCTGATTTATGCTCTCCAACAATTTTGCTCTCTAAATATATAGTTTCCACATGCTTATCTATTGCTTCCCTAGCTCTTCTGTACAGGTTTGAGACTAAAACTGGCCATCATAGATAGCAATAAAAATTATCTTATGAGATTCAGTTTCAAACATAGGCTTGTATTTCAGTCCTTTGTCACTTTTAGGAGTTTCAGCAGTGTGTCCCAGAGCTATCTGGAATACTAGCCATTCAAAAGTCAATGCAATTTCACCAGGACATTTTAGCCACTGTGAGACATCCCTATATAAGGGATGACATGTGTTCCCTGCTTTTTCATTAAAACCTTTTCTTTGGGGTTACTCTAGTATATGCCAGTTATCATTTCTCAGTAAACACTGGGTGCATAAATCCTTGTTTAAAAGTTTCAACCCAGTTTTGAAGGAAGATTGAAGTGGGTTAAGGGTTCAAGCTGACTGCAAATGGGAAGCGCAGTCTGTTCTAAAATGAACATTTCTATTCATGCACAAGAACAGAGGAAAGAAGAAATTGTCCTTTCCTCTGAAAAATGTCTACAGTATTTTTCACCATATGTTCTTATCACTGATAATGCCATAAAACTGTGAAAGATCTACTTTTTTTGTTGTTTGTTTATGGATTTTGGAGGGCTCTAAAGAGAGCAGTCTTAGCTCACATGTATACCTCAAATTCTATACCTCAGTCACTATGAGAGCAGAACTCAAAAAAAAGTAAAAAAAAAAGTCCATGACCACTTGTCAGTGAAGCCTGGATTATATTGATATTTCTATGTAGTTTCTGCCAGTTATCTCATGCTAAAGGTCAGTGGAATTGAATGCACAATTTTCATGTGGTTAGAAATTGAATTTGAGATCCATATCTGGATCCTGGGCCTTCTTTGGCCTCATTGGAAATGCTCTTCAACACAACGATGTTGCAGTGTTGAATTAAAATGATAATACAGGAGTTCCCTAGACTGCTGCTAAGTAGGGCAAATATTATTGTCTCTGTGTCATGTTGCCTAATTCCCAGGAGTAAGGAAAACACCATCATGTTCTGGTATCATCAGGGCCCTTTGAAGGCTTTCTAAGTTGACTTGGAAGTTAATCAACCTTAGTTTTAGGAGAGAGCTGTAGTGTCCATTGAGTGCAAAAGCCATAGATGACTTGGGCAGCATTGCTAAACTTCTCAGAACAGGATCCAGCCAGGTGGACAAAGAGGAAAACACCTCAGCTCTGCTCATGTTGAGTAGCTTATGGTCTTTCTCTTCATCAGTCACATATATAACTCTAGACTGCTGGGAAACACAAGCTGGTACTTGATAGTCACAGCCCTGAAATCTCCTGTAACAGTTTAGTTTTACGCTATGATGTCTGCTTTTTTCTGACAAACATAGCAGAAGTTCCTCCTCTCACCCTGCTTCCTGCTCTCCCCATGAATTTTGTCTGATAGTCCTTGTTGCAGGTATAGGAGACCTGGGTTCAAGTTCCCCATCTACCTGTAGGGAGCAGCCTACATTTGCTGTAAGAGAACATTGACAGTTGTTTGAACTGCTAAGGTATTGACCATCAGAGTACTGCTTTCTCAGTCTTGCCTGGGATTTAACAGCTTTATACAAGTAGGGAAGAGGCTTGAAGCTAGGTCCTGTAGCTGAGTGCTTTTCGTGACTCCACATGAGTGACTAGGAGTTGCAGGGATTCAACCAGCAGGGTGCACAAGTAAATCTGAGTTTGCTCAGGCAGAGGAGAGACATCTATGTGGATGCACAATCTGTGTGCATGGTCTAGGTGCTGGCTTGTGGGGTAAAAGCAGGGTGCTGACTTCACTGGGGAAACAAAAACTGAGGGGTTGCCAGATTGAGGTGGCAGATGAGTCCTGGTTTGAGACTCTAGATTGTTCTACCAAGATACCTAAGCATATAACAGCAACATAAATGTCAGTTTAAGACCTTTTGTGCGTCAGTTTCCTTGACAGTTGGATCTGAGGCTTGGACCCTGCCTGTATCTGAGCTTCTTCCTCTCTGAAAAAGCCTCCTGATGTGAAGATTGCTTTATCATGACAACCTCAGCTCGACTGAGTGTTTGGAAATGTTCTTTAGAGAAGATAAGTTTCCTTTTTTACCAAAAAAAAAAAAAAAGAAAAATGAGGAACATTGGTGCACTAAGGATTAATAGAAGCTTTTCTGCTTAATCAGTTTTAAAGTCTAAGATGCTGCTACCATGTCTAGCTGTTCTGATTTCAAGGAGAGAGGCAAACAATGCTTGTCAAACTTGACTCGGAAAAGACACTGGCTTTTTCTGTGGTAGTACCCCTCAGTTTCCATTGCACTGGCTTGTCCTATTTAAAATTTGTAATGAAAGAAAAAATTCTAAAGCTGGTAATCATGTACCTTCCTTGTATAAAAACACATCTTGTTTTTATCATCAGTAGCCTGTACTACACAAGAGCTCTGACACATACATTTCAGGATAGATTAGGAATTGCCTGCTGCATTTACATAACATTAAAATCACTGTCTAGATACACAAAATAAAATTAATACCTTCCTGATTCTCTAGTATGGGCTTGCATAAAAACGATTTTACCTTGCTTTCATTTTTTTTTTTTTATGAATGCAACAACCCTTCTCTTTATTTAGTAGGTTGAAGAGAGGGATTTTATAGCTGAGTGAGGGGACACATATTTAATTCATTTTTCTGGCAAACTTAGACAGCATGCTTACTGCATTAAAAAAAAAAAAAAAAGGGAGGAAAAAGTGTTGCAAAAAAGCATATGGAGTGTGTGACAGGCTGGCCCTATCTGACTCCCCATCATTCCTTGCAGCTGCCGGAAGCCAACCGCTCGTCTTTCCAAACCACAGGCTCATGTGGGTAATGATATGATTTCCTCTGTCTTGTGTTTTGTGTGTGTGCTTCAAGAAAACTAACTCCCCCAAAACTCTACACAGTTAATCAAGACAGTACTGGCTTCTCTCATCCTACTGAAGTGATTCTTGCAATGCTGGGACAAGTGGCTGGAGTCTTCATCTTCTGTCCTAAGCAGAGTGTTCACCATCATTCACATTTTTCTTGATTGCTTTGGGCTTTATTCTTCATCTCACTGCTAAATGTTGCCCTCACCAGTCGACAAAAAAAGGAGTACAGTTTATCTAATCTAGTTTCAGACTAGTATAATAAATTATTCAGTATTTTACTTTCTTGGGATAATCATTCCCAAATTCCAGTTTAAAAAAAATGCAAAATCAAGACTTCTTTGTTGCATTTATCATCGCTATTCTCTGTTGAGGACTTTTTAAATGCTGCCTGTATGCCTATAAATGTTGGAAATAATAGATGTTTTACCAAAGAAGTAAGGCCACAGTAATTATACTGATATCTGTATATTATACTGATATGATATTACATATGTATCTATATATATCTATATATTATACTGATATGATATTATATACAGATTTCTTATGATTTGAAATACCATACAGTTTATTCTTCAAGCAACCATCTTGTAGTCCACATGAAGCCTTTACATTATAACTATAAATTTCACTGTTTTTATGACTGTTAAAAACAGGCTGATGGTTTTAACTTGAAAAAACAGTAATTCTGTTTTCCCACAAAGCCATAGGTGAGAACTTCAGAACAGTGAAGGAAAGGGTAGAATCAGGAGCAGTTGTCAGTGAGGAGTGGTGTGGGAGAAAGAAAAAGGGTTCTTGTTTGAAAAATAAATTGCTGGTTGGTGGAAGCAAGTTTCACAGGCCCACTGAATGTCAAGGTTTACATTTTGATAGGCAATGAGAGATTATAGGCCAGAAAGGACTTGAAAAAACACAGATTCCTTCTTTTTTTGAGTGACAGAATGAACAGTGGATGGAGGTATCCAGGAAAAGATTTACTTTGGTTAAATAAAGGGGGAGGCAAGCATAATGATCTCTGTAGCCATATTCTGAATGAACATGGCTGCAGTTAGATCATTTTTGTCATGGTTAGAAGAAAGAATATTGCAGTAATGGGGCTGCTGGGCAATGAGAACTTGGGAATTAGCTGTAATAACTGTTGGATGTATAGCTGAGATAATTTTTAGAAATGTTCTAAAATAGTTTTAAAATATTGGCAATAGGCTGAATGTGAAAAACGTGAGAGTTCTGAGTTGAGGATGAGGTTTTTGGGTGACAGTCTGAGTAAAGAGGCAGGATGCTGACTTGGTGTACTACGATTCAGAAGGTTGTGGTCAGAACTTGAGGGAGAGGAATGGCACCTTATTTTGGATGGGGGATGGGAGGGGAGAAAGGTCTAGGACAGAGCCCAGAAGCCTCTCCAGAAAAAAATGGTTAAAGAACAAGGGGGGCTTCCAAAAAGAGTGATGAATCTAGGAGGAGAACCAAAAATCATCACTGGTTTTTGAAGTCATCAAGAAAAAGGAGATTATGTAAAGGGATGCAGACAGGACAAGAAGAAAAAGAATAAGCAAGTTCTGTCTCTGAAACTTGTCTGGAAAGTAATCATTAGAGATTTTGACCCGAACAGCTGGGGGTGGTGGGGAGAATATCACTATATATTTGCCCATACTGATAACACTTCATAGGCATTTGGTTTCGGCCACTGTGTAAGACAGAATACTGGGTTAGGTGGTCCTCTGGTCTGGCCAAGTTCAGCTGTTCTTAATTTCAGTAGAGTAAAAGGTGCAGAAACTAGATGAGACACTCTATGATGGAAATGGAATACAGGAAATTTTATCAGTGCTTGCAGACAAAACACTCAACGTGTTCAGATATGAAGGGGGAATGTAGGAGGTAACTGGACAGATGAGGGAAATGAAGGATGGGAGAGTGCTGCAGAACTGGCATGGGAACAGGGGAGATGGATTATACAGAAAAGTAACAAAGGGAGTGAGAATGGGTATGAGGGAGATGGAGGGATGATAGGGTGGATGGAGTTACTGTGGAAACTGGAAAAAATAGAGGAAAATTATTGCAAAATTACTATGCCTGTGGGAATGGTGAAGGAAAGCTGCAGGACATGAAAGAGTCAAAGTGCTGCTCTTGGGAGAGTAGAGGTCATACTGGGCCAATTTGCAATTTTTAGACCTTTGCAAATTGTGGACGGGAATAGCACAGTGAAGTGCAATTGAAGTAATTTGTTACTTTTCACCCTTTTTATTAATAACAATGAAATTATCCATGCAATATAAGGAATATTATGCACTTAGACCTTGCAGTGTTTTGGTCAAACAGCCGTACACAGAGGTGACCAACTGCTGCAGTGGCCTCAGAATAGGTAAAGAAAATGGGATTCTCTCAGTGCTTTTCTACTCACCCTGGGGGCTGCTGGATGGGTTCCTCTTCCTACGTCCCTGCAGCAGCAGCAGCAGCCAGCGATCCCTCCACTCAGACTCTGCCTTCCTGGTCAGCGGGAGACTGGATACATAGTTTGCTTAGTCCTGTGCAGTCTCACTCAGAGCTCAGAAATACAGGGTCTAAAAGGGATTGACAAGTGATGGAAGGTGTGTATTATATTTAGCTCTTCTACTTGAAAAAAAAATATTTTGGGGGGCTACTAGTCCTAATATAACCTAAGTGATTTAGGAAGCACATGCCACCATATGCTGGCTTCACTTTAGACAGTCTGAAAATTCCATCCTGGCAAAAAATGGCAAACTAGTCCTAATGAGAGTACCATAATTTGCCACACAGCAGTCAATCAAAACCATGTAAAATGCATTAAGAGCTCAACTCACTTGGGGAATACAAATTTCAATGTAGTAGCATAAGTGTATCAGATGAATTGGAAGGTGTCTTCACCTGGTGGCACTGGAAATTGAAAATCAAGGGTTTGCCCCAAAAGCCAAACTCAGCAGACAGCTTCTGACTTTGGCTATGTATCTCTGCAGTAGGAAAGAAATGAGAACCCTAATTGTGGTACCTTAGAGGGTTAAAGTACTTTTTTATAACTTTACTTAGTTATGCATTTATTCACAAGACACATTAAAAGATGTGTATGTTCATGAAACTTTTTACTTCCTCTGCCTTAACATAGTTAATAATCTTAAATTACTTTATTTTGGTAAAGTATTTCTGTTCTTACATTTTCAAAATGTGGCAATGTTTCTGATACTTTTTTTTTTTTTATTTTTAAATAAAAAAAAAAAAAGGAGCTACTAGAATAACCATGAATGGTTTTGCTGGTTTGTTTGTTTTTTTAATATTTAAATAGTATTCTTAACTTTGTTTCTGTATGAATTTTTCCATTAAATATTACAGCTTTCAGACTGAGATCTACTAGGCCAAATTCTCACTTAAGATAGATCAGACTACCACTTTTGCAGCTGGCTAGTTTGCCTTACTGAAGTGTGGAATTTATTTCCATTATGGAGTTTGAGAGCAACAAGTTTGGGTTTTAGTTTTGATTTTTTTACTAGTAATAGTCTGTAGCAGCAGCCACAAGAACAACAAGGTGGCAGGAAATGCTTTTGAAGTAAAGGATTTCTGCATGTATTTGGAATAAAGGAAAACAAAAGAAAACTTGCCTATTAAAAAAATGCTGAGGTTCTGAAATAATGGTCAAATTCTCCTATCCTCTGTTATTTCAAAGTCAGGCGATAAATATTGCAACTGAACAATAGTTAGGATGAAGAGCTTGAAGATTATTAGATAATTACAAAATTATTACATAATTACAAAATAAGTCCCAGGATTCTCTGGAAGTTCATACCTGTTGTTTAAACATCCAGACAAATAAATACTCCAATAAGTTAAAAATAACCAAAAAGTAGAGAGATGTATGTGGAATATTGACTCCTTCAGCCGAGTTCAGCAAGCACCATTGTTCTCTGATTAGAAAACTGGGTCATATATGTGGGTGTTTATTATATTAGCTCAGCAGATACGAGTGAAAGTATTTTCTGAACCTTATATACAGCTTTTTACATGTTCAGTCTGACTTTTTTAAAACCCTGAGCCCCACAACTGTTGGAGGCAAGCAAGAAAAATGTTCTTATTTACTACACACCCACTTTTATCCAATTATGAGACAAACTTTTCCTCTGTGTAAGAATAAGTACTTATTGATTTAAGAAGAAACAGGCATATTGATCCAAAGGGAAAATACACTGCACATGTTGATCAATATTTACCTTGCAGGACAAAACACCCTGATATTCACTTTAACATGTCAATATATACATATTACTGCATGTTTGTGTTATTAAGTCAGGTAACTTGGCTAGATTTCCAGCAGTATAAACTCTCTTAATGATTATTTTTCTAGTCAAACACTAGTCTTTAAACAGAAGAAGGAGTTAGAGGACTAGAAAAAGAATAATTGTTCACCTCCCTTGAGATAAATAGTACTTTTTATTAAACTCAGGTAATCAAGAACTGCTAGACTGATTATGTAATATAAGCAGTGACAAGTCCTCCAAATTTCTCCTAAAAGTATTTACCTGTACCAAGGTAAAATTGGAAATCTAAGCATATATGTCTGAAGACATTTAGGTGCCTTGCTTGTAATTAGTTTGATGTCAATTAACATCTACAAGAAGGAGCTGTTTCCTTTTAATTTCCAAAGATAGAGCACATCTGAGTTCCCAGAATACCTATAAAAATTCTGTGCAATCGAGGCATCACCATCTCCTCTCTTTCAGCCTCGCTGCAGGCCAAGGGTTTCTTCTTGCTGGAATTCATTGACGTAGAGCTAACCATAAATTATACAAAGATAAACTAATTATAGCGTAATGGGGCAGTCACTCTCTGCATTTTTTTTCTCTGACATTTCTTTTCTGTCCCATAATAGCTCTAACACTGGGTTAATCATTTTTATTTAAATGTTTTCTGTATGGCTAATTTCACCCTAATATCGCCCATCTCCATCTTGAGTCTCCTGAGGTGCTCACTATGAAGGACACACCCAGGGAAGGGGCAGGCATGGGACAAAGAGAAGCTGTGACAGCCACACAGTTAATATAAATCAACTCCATAACCAAAATGTATAATATAGGTTGCTTCAGACTAGAATAATGTGGCCCTCCCTTCAAACCGCCTTTATTGTCTCCTCCTCTAAAGAATATCCTTGAAAGCTGTGGGTCCTTTCTGTATGACTTTGCCCAGGTGGGGCCCTTCCTAAGCCTGCCCATAGCTGAAATTCCTAGTTAAATTCTCATCTCCTTGTATCTCAGTCACTTCTTGCCTAGTCTTTCACCCTTGTCAGAGACAAGCCTATCCTGTCCTGTCCTTTCCTGTTCATGTCCATTCAAAATGTCCATTCATCATTGCCTTAGCACATGGTTTTGGAGTTTGTATCTACTCCTGGCTCTCCACCCTCTATTTAGCCTAAGATTTTCTTTACTTACCGTACTTCTGCTGGGAAGCTCTTGCATCAGTAACAGGACAACTAACATGATAGGACATTTACCTTTTTAAACTTATACATAGATTTAATGATCTCTGAAGAGCAGATTCTTGCCTTTTTCTAATCACAGGCTCTTGAAATCATCTTNTTTAGTTTTGATTTTTTTACTAGTAATAGTCTGTAGCAGCAGCCACAAGAACAACAAGGTGGCAGGAAATGCTTTTGAAGTAAAGGATTTCTGCATGTATTTGGAATAAAGGAAAACAAAAGAAAACTTGCCTATTAAAAAAATGCTGAGGTTCTGAAATAATGGTCAAATTCTCCTATCCTCTGTTATTTCAAAGTCAGGCGATAAATATTGCAACTGAACAATAGTTAGGATGAAGAGCTTGAAGATTATTACAAAATTATTACATAATTACAAAATAAGTCCCAGGATTCTCTGGAAGTTCATACCTGTTGTTTAAACATCCAGACAAATAAATACTCCAATAAGTTAAAAATAACCAAAAAGTAGAGAGATGTATGTGGAATATTGACTCCTTCAGCCGAGTTCAGCAAGCACCATTGTTCTCTGATTAGAAAACTGGGTCATATATGTGGGTGTTTATTATATTAGCTCAGCAGATACGAGTGAAAGTATTTTCTGAACCTTATATACAGCTTTTTACATGTTCAGTCTGACTTTTTTAAAACCCTGAGCCCCACAACTGTTGGAGGCAAGCAAGAAAAATGTTCTTATTTACTACACACCCACTTTTATCCAATTATGAGACAAACTTTTCCTCTGTGTAAGAATAAGTACTTATTGATTTAAGAAGAAACAGGCATATTGATCCAAAGGGAAAATACACTGCACATGTTGATCAATATTTACCTTGCAGGACAAAACACCCTGATATTCACTTTAACATGTCAATATATACATATTACTGCATGTTTGTGTTATTAAGTCAGGTAACTTGGCTAGATTTCCAGCAGTATAAACTCTCTTAATGATTATTTTTCTAGTCAAACACTAGTCTTTAAACAGAAGAAGGAGTTAGAGGACTAGAAAAAGAATAATTGTTCACCTCCCTTGAGATAAATAGTACTTTTTATTAAACTCAGGTAATCAAGAACTGCTAGACTGATTATGTAATATAAGCAGTGACAAGTCCTCCAAATTTCTCCTAAAAGTATTTACCTGTACCAAGGTAAAATTGGAAATCTAAGCATATATGTCTGAAGACATTTAGGTGCCTTGCTTGTAATTAGTTTGATGTCAATTAACATCTACAAGAAGGAGCTGTTTCCTTTTAATTTCCAAAGATAGAGCACATCTGAGTTCCCAGAATACCTATAAAAATTCTGTGCAATCGAGGCATCACCATCTCCTCTCTTTCAGCCTCGCTGCAGGCCAAGGGTTTCTTCTTGCTGGAATTCATTGATGTAGAGCTAACCATAAATTATACAAAGATAAACTAATTATAGCGTAATGGGGCAGTCACTCTCTGCATTTTTTTTCTCTGACATTTCTTTTCTGTCCCATAATAGCTCTAACACTGGGTTAATCATTTTTATTTAAATGTTTTCTGTATGGCTAATTTCACCCTAATATCGCCCATCTCCATCTTGAGTCTCCTGAGGTGCTCACTATGAAGGACACACCCAGGGAAGGGGCAGGCATGGGACAAAGAGAAGCTGTGACAGCCACACAGTTAATATAAATCAACTCCATAACCAAAATGTATAATATAGGTTGCTTCAGACTAGAATAATGTGGCCCTCCCTTCAAACCGCCTTTATTGTCTCCTCCTCTAAAGAATATCCTTGAAAGCTGTGGGTCCTTTCTGTATGACTTTGCCCAGGTGGGGCCCTTCCTAAGCCTGCCCATAGCTGAAATTCCTGGTTAAATTCTCATCTCCTTGTATCTCAGTCACTTCTTGCCTAGTCTTTCACCCTTGTCAGAGACAAGCCTAATCCTGTCTTGTCCTTTCCTGTTCAGTCCATTCAAAATGCTGGAAACATCATTGCCTTAGCACATGGTTTTGGAGTTTGTATCTACTCCTGGCTCTCCACCCTCTATTTAGCCTAAGATTTTCTTTACTTACCGTACTTCTGCTGGGAAGCTCTTGCATCAGTAACAGGACAACTAACATGATAGGACATTTACCTTTTTAAACTTATACATAGATTTAATGATCTCTGAAGAGCAGATTCTTGCCTTTTTCTAATCACAGGCTCTTGAAATCATCTTGTCCAATCGCCACTGCTCAAGCACGGTCAGCCAGACCTCATTCCCAGAACCACATCCAGCTGGGTTTTGAATATATCTACAAATGGAAACTCCACAATCTCTCTGGTAAACCTGTTCCAGTGTTTGAACACCCTCACAATTAAAAAAAAAATAAAGTACTTTAATATGTTCAGGTGAAATTTCCTTTGCCCTTTGTCATATCCTGTTAGAGAGCACTGCTGAGGAGTGCCTGACTCCCTCATCTTCATTCCCTCCTGTCAAGTATTTAGACACATCGACAAGATCCCCTTGAGCCTTTTCTTCTCCAGGCGGAACAGTCCCAGCTCTCCCAGACTTTCCTCATAGGATAGATGTTCCAGTCATCTTTGTTGCCCTATGCTGGACTCGGCATATTTTCCCTCATGTCTGATCAAAGAATTCTAGAAACCTTATGGATATGTATTAGTACAGAAATTATTGCAGTCCTCTTCTGAGGTATTTTAAGTAAGAGAAATATAAATTAATTAAAATTTATAATTCTGACTAAAGCATTTCTGTTCTCACTTTTAACGTTGGAAATCTAGAGTAACTATTGGAATTGAGTAGCTGTCTCCAGATGTAACTGGAATTTTGTGTATATTCTATGTAAAACTAGTTAGAGAAAAGAAGTATAAACTAGAACTATCATTTAAAATAGCTGAAGCAGCAAAACTTTTTTCCATGGGCCATAAGGGAAATTTCAGAACAGAGCGCCAGAATTTTGGTTTCATTTACATTAGACTAAATCCTACATGTCATGTTTTTATATGCAGAGTAATTGCTGGGCAGTCTTTGAAGCAAGAAGTGTGGTTCCTGAAACTCTTTAGTTGTATCCTAGCTAAGGCTGCTGTTGCTGACAGCAGCACATTAGTTTTCTGTAGTCAGAACTTTCTTACTACAGAAGCAAATTGTGTCCTTCCCTCCTCCCCTGACACACAGATATTACTCTATGTAACCAAGCCCCTGATAAGACTGATCAGCCTGAAATCAAGAATGTCCCATTTTGCTAGGTAGGCTAGGCAATTCATATTGCCTGAGAAGACAGCAAATATCTTGGAACAGCTTGTGGTAAAGTGACACCTATTAACTAGCAGCTCTGTGCACTACCTAAACATAACTAGCAATAATTACTGTGTGTATACCCTGTGAAATGGAGTGGGTGTGTGGCTGGTTCTGTACTTGTCCTGTAGGCAAACCCACTGGACAATTGTTCCACTGACAGGTTTTTCAGGTTACCAGAGTGAAAATGCCAAATGGCTAAACGAGATAACAGGCTGGATATGACTGAGAGCTCCTGGATTTGTCCTGGGTCCACATTTAGCTTTGGTCCAGAAGTGACTATGAGCAGTAAGTTTTAGAAGGGATGCTTTTCAACCAGTGATATGATCCCTCATAATCTGTGGGACCCATGATGTCTTTGGTACACCCCTTCCCAAGTGTTTTGTGTATGTGTGCATGTACATGTGCATGTGTACACCCATAACCAGGATGCTTAATTCCACTAAAATTGCAAATACACATAAACTTGGATGCTACTTGATGAATAGCAAATGGCGTTCAGCTTCATGGTTCCACAAAAGCCAGTCAGTCACCGGTCATACAGCGTGTACCTGTCCTTGATGCCAAAAATATCTGCAGTCATATTCAGCCTATTGCAGTCCCTTACTGTGAAATATTCTCCCACCTTTTCAAAAAAACCCTACCCTTCCTCTCTTTGTATTTACTGTTACTAAAATGGAAAGAAGTTAACAAAGACACTGATGACAAACTGTTATTTTTTTTCTCCTTTCACCTACATACAGATCAAAATCTCACATATCTAATCAGCTGTCATCCACACTTCCTTGCACTACTACAACAATTATTTATCTTGTATTTGTGGCAATGTCCATAAGGCACTAAGAGTTTCTCTGGCCTCTAGATAAGAAGCTGACAAAGAAAGACCTGAGAGGCTGAGGTATAGAAGACAACAATGCAGGGCTTCTGATTGTACGCAGGTGAATCAAAAAAAAGTAGTACAGTCAGTAGAAAATACACAGAGTGAAGAGAGCAAGGGACTTGTAGTCAAGTTCAAGGAGGTCAGTCAACGAAGAAAAGTTATGTGGGAAAAAAGCTTAGAGTCAATTGCCAGAAATGCTTATGNCTGTCAAGTATTTAGACACATCGACAAGATCCCCTTGAGCCTTTTCTTCTCCAGGCGGAACAGTCCCAGCTCTCCCAGACTTTCCTCATAGGATAGATGTTCCAGTCATCTTTGTTGCCCTATGCTGGACTCGGCATATTTTCCCTCATGTCTGATCAAAGAATTCTAGAAACCTTATGGATATGTATTAGTACAGAAATTATTGCAGTCCTCTTCTGAGGTATTTTAAGTAAGAGAAATATAAATTAATTAAAATTTATAATTCTGACTAAAGCATTTCTGTTCTCACTTTTAACGTTGGAAATCTAGAGTAACTATTGGAATTGAGTAGCTGTCTCCAGATGTAACTGGAATTTTGTGTATATTCTATGTAAAACTAGTTAGAGAAAAGAAGTATAAACTAGAACTATCATTTAAAATAGCTGAAGCAGCAAAACTTTTTTCCATGGGCCATAAGGGAAATTTCAGAACAGAGCGCCAGAATTTTGGTTTCATTTACATTAGACTAAATCCTACATGTCATGTTTTTATATGCAGAGTAATTGCTGGGCAGTCTTTGAAGCAAGAAGTGTGGTTCCTGAAACTCTTTAGTTGTATCCTAGCTAAGGCTGCTGTTGCTGACAGCAGCACATTAGTTTTCTGTAGTCAGAACTTTCTTACTACAGAAGCAAATTGTGTCCTTCCCTCCTCCCCTGACACACAGATATTACTCTATGTAACCAAGCCCCTGATAAGACTGATCAGCCTGAAATCAAGAATGTCCCATTTTGCTAGGTAGGCTAGGCAATTCATATTGCCTGAGAAGACAGCAAATATCTTGGAACAGCTTGTGGTAAAGTGACACCTATTAACTAGCAGCTCTGTGCACTACCTAAACATAACTAGCAATAATTACTGTGTGTATACCCTGTGAAATGGAGTGGGTGTGTGGCTGGTTCTGTACTTGTCCTGTAGGCAAACCCACTGGACAATTGTTCCACTGACAGGTTTTTCAGGTTACCAGAGTGAAAATGCCAAATGGCTAAACGAGATAACAGGCTGGATATGACTGAGAGCTCCTGGATTTGTCCTGGGTCCACATTTAGCTTTGGTCCAGAAGTGACTATGAGCAGTAAGTTTTAGAAGGGATGCTTTTCAACCAGTGATATGATCCCTCATAATGTGTGGGACCCATGATGTCTTTGGTACACCCCTTCCCAAGTGTTTTGTGTATGTGTGCATGTACATGTGCATGTGTACACCCATAACCAGGATGCTTAATTCCACTAAAATTGCAAATACACATAAACTTGGATGCTACTTGATGAATAGCAAATGGCGTTCAGCTTCATGGTTCCACAAAAGCCAGTCAGTCACCGGTCATACAGCGTGTACCTGTCCTTGATGCCAAAAATATCTGCAGTCATATTCAGCCTATTGCAGTCCCTTACTGTGAAATATTCTCCCACCTTTTCAAAAAAACCCTACCCTTCCTCTCTTTGTATTTACTGTTACTAAAATGGAAAGAAGTTAACAAAGACACTGATGACAAACTGTTATTTTTTTTCTCCTTTCACCTACATACAGATCAAAATCTCACATATCTAATCAGCTGTCATCCACACTTCCTTGCACTACTACAACAATTATTTATCTTGTATTTGTGGCAATGTCCATAAGGCACTAAGAGTTTCTCTGGCCTCTAGATAAGAAGCTGACAAAGAAAGACCTGAGAGGCTGAGGTATAGAAGACAACAATGCAGGGCTTCTGATTGTACGCAGGTGAATCAAAAAAAAGTAGTACAGTCAGTAGAAAATACACAGAGTGAAGAGAGCAAGGGACTTGTAGTCAAGTTCAAGGAGGTCAGTCAACGAAGAAAAGTTATGTGGGAAAAAAGCTTAGAGTCAATTGCCAGAAATGCTTATGTATAAATGAGAAAATAGAATGATGGGAGAGATCAACCAAAGGACAGTGAGAATCCAATGTAAGACAAGTTAGGAGAGAGGTGAGTAATAAATATGTTGCAACAGTGTCTGAGGAGTCAGCACAGCAATGCAAAGAGGAAAACGCCATGAATAGATTGATGGGAAAGAAAGAAGATTTTGGTGGTGATATGTTGTATTCTTATGTCAGTAACACAGGTGGTATTTCCCATGATGCATAAGGAGAGAAAACCATGGAACCTCAAGATGCTTTTGATGTAAAAGCATTAGAGCTTTGCTGAAAGGTGACAGAGTTCTTTTCTGAAGTTAAAAAATCTGAGACTACAGTTTCAGGGTCACAGATTATAAACAAAGAAAGATGTGTTAAATCTTAGACATTATATAGAATGGGAACAGTGATCTGTATTTCCTATGTTATATTCAAATAGCTGTCGATCGACTGTTTAGTGTGAGGTCTCTGGTATTTTCTTAAGCACTTCTGGCACTGCAAAGTATGAAGAGCCATCTGAGAGCAAAATAGCACTAGGTACAGTAAGGATTGTGGAACAAAGCTGGTCACACTGAGTATTATAGTAGAAATCATGGTTTGAGGGAGATTTCTGGCTGTACAAAACAACATCCATTACCCTTTTGTGCCTCTGGAAATTTACTACACTTCAGGTGATAAATCTTCACCATCCTCATCTTGATCAGAACTTCTGTTTTCCAAACTGAATGAGAACTACTCACCCAATAAGTTCACAATCCTGCAAGCAACCCCCCTGGAGGGTGTGCTCAAGGCTGTTCTCTGAAGAATTGGGACTACAACATAAATCTTGTGATGGGAAGGCAAGAGGAGCACCTGCCTGACACACTCAGCAGCTGTAGAGAATATGCATGCTCTGTGCTTAAAACTTTTTTGTTGATTCTCAATTTGCAAAACTTTTCTGTTGTATTTTTGTATTTAATGATCACCACCTGCCTGGTGGTGGACTGAAGCAGTATGAATGTGGCACGCTGTCCATTTTGAGGATGCAGGTTGGTAAGACTGCTATAAGAAAGCAATAAATGGAACATGGTAGCACACAGCAGTAGAAACGTTGTACCTCCTGCAATAACAATTACTATTTGTATTTAAGAACAAATCTGGAGGAAACCATTCACTGGCAGCCTTGTTTGATGCTTCCCATAATAAACCTGATAGCAATGAAGAAGTTTCTTTAGTAGATTGAGTCTGAGAGAAGTTTAGCTGGCAATGAATTAGACAACTGTAAGGCTACCTGGTTTTTTTACTACACATTGCTCTGCCATATATACTTTACAACCCACTTTGGCTCATCCAAAGCTCACAGTGATGTCAGTGAAAAAGGGTTGTAGAATCTGTCTCCTCAGGCAAATCCAACTATTCCTTAACAGATCTGCTTGAACTAGCTCTAGCCTTGGTGAGCACTGCTGGGACAGTGGAGCTCTCTTCAGACAACCCACTGCTGCTGTCCCAGCACGACACTTGCTGTGCACGGGAGCAGGCTGCCAGCAGGAAGCCCAGTGCTGCCATAACTATACTGCTAGCAATTCTCAAGGGTGTCAGCCATAAAAGGATCTTCACAACATCTAAGTGCTGAGAGCTCCTATGAGCTGTTAACAAACCTCAGTGCAGTGACTTGCAGAAGATGCTTAACATCTCACAAGACTTTACTTCAGCGGTCTCAGGTCACCCATGTCCAGCAGCTTGATTCTGACCTTAGAAATCTCATCAAATGTTTAATGAGAAATCATGGCTTGCGCAGTGTGAAATCTGCCTTTAAAAATATGTGCCAAATCATCTCCCCCTGCTAGGCAGGATCACGCTTGGAGCCACTGGCTTGCGGGCCCTGTGGCAGCCAGAACACAGAACAGCAAACAGATCCTGTAAGAGCCATTCCTCCTCAGTGGACTGTCAGTCCTTTTAGTTCAAAATGTCTGGATGCACATACCTGTGGAAAGTTGCTGCATTCCTTTCAGTTAACCAGCTTCTGCTTTTCAAGTGGGTGGTTGGTGAAGCTCTCCCTGCCTGTATTTCCCAGACTCCCTGAGGCAGAGCTCTTTGTGACTTCCTGGAGAAAGGTACTAATTGATACACCTGTGGTGGCACCTTTTTGTGGATCTTTTTGTGGATCTTTTTTTCTTTCTTTCTTCCTTTTTAGTGCAGGGATGTGATTCTACTGCTAAATGCTCTTGTTTCCCTCTATGCAAACTTGCTGGAATAAATAAGAGGAGAATTTGGCTCTGGGTTTCAACCCTATCAGATCTATAAAGCCTGCTTATAAATTGTAGTAAAAGAAGGGCTCTGCATCTCTGTAAAAACACAGTGAGAAAAATAAAAATTTGAGAAGCACTAGGTATACCTGCTTCTTCTTGAGTGTACCCAGATATTATCCTTGCTTGTGAAGCACACAGCAATCACATCTGCAGAGCTTCTCCTAGGGAAGGAGTGCCTGAACTAAATCCCCAGGTACAGTCTTGCATGTTCTGTTCTAAAAGAAGCCAAACTTAACATTGGAGACCTCATATTATTGTACAGTATAAACTTCTAGCAAGGAGAATATGATTTCTGTTCCAAAGAGCTTGCATTGTAAGGCCCGGATCTTTCCAGTGCTTACATGCTTGCTTAACTTTGTCTCTCTGAATCGTCCCTTTTAAGTCAATGAGATTACTCACATGCATAAAGTTATGCCTAAATTTTTTGTAATATGAGAACACTGATAAAGATAGGATGTGAGAAAGGAAGTATTATTATCCTCATCTGCAAGATGAGGAACTGAAGCACAGCAAAAATGAGATCCTGATCCTCCACAGAGTGCGTATGAAGCGTAAGAGTAA
>VZTO01004841.1:0-27338 GCA_013400615.1 Syrrhaptes paradoxus
GGCTGAACTTTCAAGCAGTAAATACTTCTTTCCCCTAAACCTTTCTGTGAAAGGTTGAAACACAGCACCAGTATACAACAAGCCGTGAATCACCCTCTGTAGCAGAGCAGGACAGTTACCCCAGCTCTCCTCAGCCCTGTGCAAGCACGGTGGCATCCTCTGTCACCACACCAGGGGTTGAAATCATGCGGATATTCCAGCCACCCGCATGTCCTGTCCTAGGACTGTCTGTTGACAACATCCTGTGTGATTTCCAGAAGAAAAGCCTCAGTAGGTTGCAGATGGCAAGTTTGCGTTCAAAGCCTGCTCAGGCTGGAATTGTCCTGTCCTGTGCACAAAGTTTGAGTTTGACAACACTGAAAAGTGGGAGTGAAATAATATCTTAGATTTAGACTAGATATTAGGAATAAATTCTTTACTGTGAGAGTGGTGCGACACTGGCACAGGTTGCCCAGAGAAGCTGTGGATGCCCCATCCCTGGAAGTGTTCAAGGCCAGGCTGGATGAGGCTTTGAGCAACCTGGTCTAGTGGAAGGTGTCCTTGCCCATGGCAGGGGGGTTGGAACTCTATGATCTTTAAGGTCCCTTCCAACCCAAACCATTCTGTGATTCCATTATGATGATTCTATGATCTTTAGGGTTTCCTCATTTCCATCATCACCACCCCAACCAAAGCTGCTCATATCTTTTTCCTGTGGTCCAAGACAGAAGCAGTAGCAGCAGAGGTGAGGGGCAGGGCTGTTGGCTGAACAACAGTTTTCATGCCTTGTGCAGCTTGGTTGTAAAATATTAAACACCATTTACATGAGCTAATAGTATATCCATGACCAATTACCACAACCAATGTGCAGCAAGTTGTTTCATGTCAGAACTGATGACTGCAACCTCTCTCCCATTTCTAGCAGTATTCTCCAGGAAATAACTCTGTAATGCTTTTTTTGGTGTGGGGTTTTTTTTTGTTGTTTTTTGAGTTTGGTTTTGGTTTTCCCTTTGTGGAACACCCATATAATAATGGAGAGGGATTAATCTGTGGCCTGTTGAAGTCAACCGGTGATGGTCCACTGCTTGAAAGGTTTCAGTTATACCGTGTGATAAATTGCGTCTCTACTCTTCAAACCCCAGCCCTGGAATTGCTTGGCCTAGAAGAAACCTATTTTCTGGAGACACCATAAGTTCCAGTATTGATGTTCTCCAGATAGTTCACATTGTGCTTCTGGACAGTCCCAGGATTCCTTCAGCCTTGATCAGTCTGTGCTGAAGAGTTCCAAGTGCTTCTGTCACATCTACCACCATTTAGTGTTGCTTTACCTCCAATATTTAATAATCATTGCCCAGTTTTCAGGAGACTTTGGCTAGGACACTCAACAGGGCATCTAGCTGCCTAGCTTTGGGTTGGGACACCATTGTTAGGAGCCAGGCAATGAAATGTTGTTAACTGTGGTGTGACACAGCAGCACATCCTGCTGTAGGCTTCGTTTTTCACAGCTTATCTGAGCTACAGAGACAGAGTGATTTAAAATAATCCTCATAATCACTCCTCTGACCGTCTTTTCAGCCCTGCACCCCACTCACAGAAGGGTGCATCTGGCTCCATGAACACCTGCCTTGGCTGTTATTATGATGTTTCTGCCAATGAAGGCAGTTCCATAACACACACAGCGATAAAAATATATTGAATGCTTAATCAAACATTCCCCTCCTTTATTTTCCTCTAGATTGCTAGTTATTACATCATCTAGATCCTTTCCCTTTTTTTTTTTTTTTACATGCCATAAAATTATCTCTGGCTCTTGCAGTCTGTGAGTTTATGATTAATCAATTACTTAGAGAAGTTATCTATTAAAAATCAAAACGTGATGCTCAGTGCACTTCCAATAAAGCATCATCCAGCAAGAGATTATGGGTCTAATCCTTTTCTTCATCAGTTGCTTATTACAAGTAATTGTGTTAAGGGGATCACAGGAGTCATTAAGTAAACAGGGAGCATTAAAAGTGTGTGCGGCATAACAGGGAAAATTACCTAATTAGTGATAGATGGTGCCGGAACAGATTAATTGAAGAGCTCTTTCAACCAACTTTACTCAGCCTGATTCATTCCTTCCCTTCAAAATGTGGCCAGTGAAATCACCGTATGGCTTGAGTAAGGTTGCTTTCACGTTACACCGCCTCTGTCTAAACAATGCAAGCATAGCACGGCAGTTTGGAGCTGGACTGTCCTTCCACTGGCATCCCAGCAAACCCAGGCACAGATCTTCAGCTTTGCAAAAGTGAGCCAGGCCATAAATAGCAGAGGACAGAGGTCGAACAGGGCTCTGATATCTGCAGCAGGCACCCAAGAACTCAGATCTTCAGGACCAGTTTTAGGAGAGGTTGTTTGTGTTCACTGTCCTGGGGAACCTCTTCCTCTTCAACATAATCCCCTCCAGGATGGGACTCAAACTGTTCTCATGGTGGCCCACCCTGCCTGCAAACAACAGCCCATGGTGTCATCTCCTCCAGGGTGGAAGGAAGAACTCAGTGATTTGAGTTTGCTGGGTATCATTGCAACCCAACTCCTGGCGAACAAGCAGCTGTTGTCAACAGCACAGCAAGAAGCAGGCAGGGGCTGGTGCCTTAATTAGTAAAGACAAGACCAAATAAACAAGGGGGTTGGAGTCCCC
The DNA here is from genome assembly GCA_013400615.1 of Syrrhaptes paradoxus. Taxonomy (NCBI): domain Eukaryota; kingdom Metazoa; phylum Chordata; class Aves; order Pterocliformes; family Pteroclidae; genus Syrrhaptes; species Syrrhaptes paradoxus. The sequence goes on from VZTO01004841.1 coordinate 2,660, forward strand.
CCCCCCCCCCCCCCCACCAGCNAGGAGAGACAGGGACCGCAATGCAGGTCTGCTCCCCAGCAGCGTGAGTGGCTCGTCTCTGTCTTGGCCCATGCAGGCAGCGCTCGGTGGGTCTCATTTGTTTGCATTTGCCTGGTGCCTTGACATGATGAAGTAAAAAAGTTTTAATATTCGCCGGCATGAATTTTTAATGCCTGGCTCCTGCTCCTGTGTCATTATTTGCCTGTGCTTCAGCAGTTTTGGGAGTGCATTTGTTTAGATAATGTTCCGTTAAAGGGAAAAAGGGAGCTGGGGGGGGGGGGAAGGCTGTACCTTTCTCCCTATAGTGACCATTAAATTATATACCAGTGCTAGGCTGGTGTTGGACAGGTGCTGGCGATGCAGCTTCCCCTTGCATGAACAGGGGCTGCAGACACCCTGCTTGCAGCAAAATTAAATCTGATATTGAGGTCAGCAGTGCAATCCCAAGGAGCTTGGTGTGTAGAGAAATGGAGCGTTTCTGTCTTCTCCTGCTCTTCCTCAGCATCGTTCACACTCCTCACCCTCAGCTGCCCTATGGACAGCATGGGAAAGGGAGAGGATGAGGGTGATGGGAGGAAGAAAGGGAGGGAAAGGAGGTTTTTGGTGGACTATAAGGTTGAGCTAAGATGGAACAGAACAGGTAGAAGAAAGCACAAGCCTCAGCACAGCAGCAAGGTCTCTTTCTGCAGCCGCACTGACTGAGCTCAAGGACTGGGGAGAAATGGGTTAAACAGGACCAATTAAGTGGAATTATTCTGTACTGCAGGCAGGAGGGTAGTGGGATGGGTCCAGGCTTTTGTGTATAATTTATCTTATAGTAATAGGCTCTACTGAGGCTGAGTCCAGGACTGATATGCCCTGAAAACAGCTTCTGCAAAGACAAACTCATGAGTTAACAAGGAATAGATAGGGAGACCATTAGGTGATCTACAGTGATGGATGGATGGATGGGCACAGGGAGGATGGATGGGCAGAATCATAGTGAGGTTTAAGAATGAAGCCTCATCCTTTCTCTTAAATGCATGAGCTGCTCTGAGTTGAATCTCCCAAATCAGCACCCTACCCCCTGTCTTCCCTCTTGGAGGTCACACAGGCTTTCCACTTATTCATTCCTTCGAAGTCCCAGAGGAAACTGTTGATGAGGAAGGGAGGTTGATTGCCCACCCTGGCTGTATTTGAAGGTTCAGATGTTTCTCATCAGCATCCTTTGCAACACAGAAGTATCACAGAATCATAGAATGGTTTGGAAGGAACTTTAAAGCTCATCGAGTTCCAACTCCCCTGCCATGGGCAGAAACACCTTCCACTAGACCAGGTTGCTCAAAGCCTCATCCAGCCTGGCCTTGAACACCTCCAGGGATGGGGCATCCACAGCTTCTCTGGGCAACCTGTTCCAGTGTCTCACCACCCTCACAGTCAAAAATTTATTCCTGATATCTAATATAAATCTACCCTCTCTCAGCTTAAAACCGTTACCCCTTGTCCTATCATTACTAACCCTGATAAAGAAGTTTGGGGTCACTGCTGTCACCCCCAACCCCAGGCTTGTCTTTGCCCCACCCCCCGGGTCTGTTCCTGCCTCTGTCCGTGGTGCTGAGCACTGGCTGCAGGCACTGGTCCCCAGCCCCCTTGGGGAGTCCCACCCCTATGAATGCCCTTGGCCAGACCCTGAGTTTGTCTGGATCAATGCATTACATTGTGCACAGGTTCAGGAGGAGGCATCTCAGATCCCTAAGCGTCCAGCTGGCAGTCTCTAAGCTGTGGCGATGGTTTGTTCGGCATCCCCCACTTCAGCTGCTCATGTTAATTTAGCTGTCCAACACAGTGGCTGAGAAAACTGCCAAGAAGGTTGACATTAAAGTGACAGGTTGCAAATAGACCATCATCTCTTCTATGTGGATTTTCAGAGCCTCAGAGCATGTAGTGACAGTATGAAAGGTAATGGATTTAAACTGGAAGAGGGCAGATTTACAGTAGATATTAGGAAGAAATTCTTTCCTATGAGCATGGTGAGGCACTGGAACAGGTTGCCCAGAGAAGCTGTGGATGCCCCGTCCCTGGAGGTGTTCAAGGTTGGATGAGGCTTTGAGCAATCTGATCTAGTGGGAGGTGTCCCTGCCCATGGCGGGAGGTTGGAACTAGATGATGTCTAAGGTCTTTTCCAACCCAAACCATTCTATGATTCTATGATTCTATAAATGATATGCCTGAGGACACATAATGAGTACAACAGTAGAAAACTCAAGTGTCTGGACCTCTGGTCTTGTTTCAGAACATCAGTTCCCACTGTCTCAGAAGTAAGTGAAGAGACTTTTGCTCCAAAGTGCTTTGACATATGGGAAGGTGGGCAAGTCATGTTATGCACCACCACTCTGCAATGAAGAAAACTCTCTAGATCTCCCATATGAGGATAGGCTGAGAGAGTTGGGCTTGTTTAGACTGGAGAAAAGAAGGCTCCGAGAAGACCTTATAGCAGCCTTCCAGTACCTGAAGGGGGCTACAGGAGAGATGGGGAAACAGTCTTTATTAGGGAGTATAGTGACAGGACAAAGGGTAATGGTTATAAGCTGAAAGAGGGTAGGTTTAGATTAGATATCAGGAATAAATTTTTGACTGTGAGGGTGGTGAGACACTGGAACAGGTTGCCCAGAGAAGCTGTGGATGCCCCATCCCTGGAGGTGTTCAAGGCCAGGCAGGCTGAGGCTTTGGGCAACCTGGGCTAGTGGAAGGTGTCCCTGCCCACGGCAGGGGGATTGGGACTCGATGATCTTTAAGGTCCTTTCCAACCTTAAGCATTCTATGATTCTACTAGTTTCTTACAGGGTATATGAGATTCCAAGCCTACAAGTTCCTTGAGTTTGCATGCAGCAGGCCCTGCAACAGCACTGCATTATCTCAGCAATGATGTAGGTGTCCTTTAGGAGAGCTCACGGGTTGGAACATGGCTCAGGGCAGCAGTAACGGAGTCTTCACCTTCCTGCGATACGAGCCTGAGGGAGCTGCTGTCCATTCCTAGTCCTTTTAAAAACTGGAGACAGCTCCAAATCGGGATGCCCTTGGCTTTTGTGTCTGTCAGCAGTCTCCTTCTGGCCGCCCAACACCAGCCCAGATCCACGCAGGCACGAGGGGTCTGCCCGTGCTGGCGGCAAGCAGGGGGTTACGTTTCACACGCTCGCCTGCCTCTGTCGCGAGGAGATAAGGGCAGCACAGTCTCCATTAGGGAACATTCTTAAGTTACTTGTGTCTCAGCTCCGGCCCGATATGTAATCCAGGAGAAAGCAGGTGCAAGAGAGGAGCACAGCCAGGTGGCTTCTCTTTAAAGCCTGGGGGCGAGCTAAGGATAGAGGAGGAAAAATAGAGAGACGAGCTTCACCTCCAGAGGGAATTAGCACCCTGTGTGTGCTATTAAAGGATCCAGCACAATCCATGGGCATGTCAGATGGCACAACCCCAGCAGCACCACCCCTTCTCATTGCGGCCAGCATTAGCTCCCATTGCTGTTCTTAACAATTCCTCTTACTGCAGGGGAAGATGGTGAGGATGCACTAGAAAGAAGTTTGAATCAAGACTTTCAACAGCAAAAAAAAAATGTGATCTTGATAAAAGAGGGATTTATTTTGCTGGAGAAAATTTATTCTCCTTGTGTGTGGACCAGTGGGCAAGTGTGGAGTTAGCCTTTCCTAATTTTAAGATACATGAGTGTCCACATGCAAGCTAGCTGTCTGAACACCCAAGATAGTCCGTGAAATATGGTCAAGGCTGCTCTGATCCAAGTGCGCATCCACTCTAGGATGAGACAACTCACACCCTGAATTCCACTGAAAACCCAAAGCAAGGACATGTTAATGGATTGATGAGCACCTAAAATTAGGAAAGGTTAACTCAGCCCTTGTGACTCCCCACCCCTCACCCCAGCTAGAAGGGAAAGCGGTCTCAACTGAGATCTAGAAAGGTCATACACGCAAGTCCCTGCTTTGTCATGGATTTGAAGTACAAATGGTAAAATTTATACAATTAAAATAATGAAGAACTCCACTGCAGGTCACACCACATACTAGGCAACTTCTCTTCAGTTCTGTTAACTAACTTGCTTGCAGTCACAAGACTTCACCCCAGAGCAAAGACCTGTGAAAAAAAAAACCAAACCCTGTGTTTCTTTCACCTGAGAGCGACATGGCTTTGATTCCTCTGCTCTTTACCTTTGCAATTCACACTTTATTAAAGCCATTAGCCCCTCTATAAATACCCTGGTAATGATCAAGTGGCACTTTTTTAATAGACAGTAAGTAGCCTGCTACATCTCAGTGAAGCGGGCTGTTAAGCAGACACAAGGCATTTCCCACAAAGACACTGCTCCACCGTGTTTACGCCCTTCAGATACTTAGGGAGATGTCACATCATGTCTTGATCACTGCTGTACTGAATCAGCTCTTTTAATCTTGCCCTTGTAAATCAATCCTTTCAGCCCTCAGTCATTTGTCGGTTGTTCTTACATGAACTCCCTGCCATTTGACAATATCTGTCTGGTAAGAAGAAGCCCAGAAATGAGCAGAACTTTCCATATACATTAACATCGAAGCTCCTCCATCCCTCCGGGATTTTTGATCATTCTGCTGTTCGTTATTTACAGAAGGCTGAGGAAGGCGACTCCGCTCATGAAGTGGCTTCTTGACTGGGAGCTGAGATTTGCAAAAAAACTAAACAAACAGGCGCTTTGCTCAGACTTTAAGACTACTCTTGTACATTAAATGTGCTTGGATTGTCCTCTGGCCCTGAGGATAGCCAGCACTGAACAACCCACAGCCATACTATTAAAATCCTTTACCCTTCAGACAAGATGTGTGTCCACAACTGCATGGTGATAATGGCCAGTGGCTGAACATGATTCCTGATTCCTGGGAAGCATTTCAACAAGGGCTAATTATCCTGGGTCATTAGTAGGTCCAGGACTGTTCTAACAACTGACCAGTTTAACATTTGGGTCCCAGTGCTGGAAACACTCTCAGGCACTCAGTGTGGTCCCAGTGACCTTGGCTCACCTACTATCCATCCATACAAAGAATGAAGAATCCTCCCAACACATTATAACTCACTCATGGGAGAAAATGTCCAGCCTGGCCTGTGACACTCCAGATAAGAGGCTGAAGGCAATAGTCAATTGAGCTGCAAGCCAAAGGACCATTTTTCACATCTCCAGACCCCACAGAACTCCTTTCACGACTCTTCTTCCGGTTGTTTGCACTGATCCTTCTAGTACGTAGCCAGTTTTTTCATGCAGAAGGAACTGTCCATGGGGGCCAAGACAAGCTCTGAGGTTATGATGTTTGTATGTGGATCTGAACTTTGTTTTACAGTGACAGAGCAGAGCTGTTTGCCTGGCAGAACAAGCATTCCCTGCCAGCATGAAGACCTGATTTATGAAGCAGAGTCCCTATCACCAGAGGATAAGCCCTACCCAGGGTCAATCCTCATCATCAGCAGGTTGAGTTAGAGTCCATGGCTGACATGGGCCCTCCTATGTTGCCTGTTCATGCAGCAGAAGGATGCTAGTGACCCAAAAAGCTGAAAAACAGAAAGCAACTTGTACCTCCATTAGCAAAGCTGGTTTCACTGGGACCCATATTCCTCTCTCCTCCTGAAGATGTGGTAAGGGACAATGAATTCATCAATCTGTCATTTAAGATTGTGTGCTTGGCAGCTCCAAAATGCATCTTAAAAAAAAATCCAAACATTAAGGGCTTTAATAATTTAAGTTAGTCTTAAATATGCCCTGCAATTCAAATCCTTAGAGTGGTTTAAACATTTGAAAGAAGTTCAATCTGGACAGTGATTTAAAGCCAAGATAGATTAGTTCAATTTGGCTGTGCACTGCAGATTGGCACAAGACCTGGAAGGCCATGGACCTGACATCATTTTGCATTGAGAGTCTCCAGAGATGTCCATATGAAACAGCAATTAGGTGGACGGCCAAGTGTGGAGTGGGATGTAAAGATGTAGCCAGGATTACACCAGACGGGGTGAAGGAGAGACTAGAAGTTGCTAGGATCGATATAGTTTTGGTTATTGCCTAACCTAAAATCTATCTAAGGAGAGATGACACCTCTGATGAAGTTGGATCTCCAACTCTCAGCTTTGTCTCCTGTGAAAAAAGACCTTGAGGTTTTGTAAACCAGAATTGTTTTAGTGGTTCAGAAACCCACATCTTAGGTATGATTTATTTGATCATTCAAGTGGGACGAGCCACAACATCAAAGTGCTAGTTTTCTCTCCATTAGCTATAAAGAGAAATGAGTCATGGAATCATAGAATGGTATGGGTTGTAAGGAACCTTAAAGACCATCTAGTTCCAACCCCCCTGCCGTAGCCAGGGACACCTTCCACTAGACCAGGTTGCTCAAAGCCTCATCCAGCCTGGCCTTGAACACCTCCAGGGATGGGGCATGAGTCAAATTAGTTTTGATGGAAACACCGGAGATATCTACACTGTAGGCATCTCGACTGGTGAGATGAAGCTCATCTTTACTACCAGAGCAGGTCAATATCACCATTGCTTTCTCTCCCGCAAGCCCTAATCTTCATAGATATCACCCTAGGCTCCGATCTCTGTTGGTTTCTACACATTGCTGTTTATTCCTACTGGTCTGATTTTTGACCTGAGAACAATATAGCCCCAGAACAATATCTGTTGGCTGTAGACAGTACCAGGTTATAAATAATGGCAATGAGGTGATCATCCTAAAAAAAGACGAAAAAAAAGAAGATCAGGAAAAAACGAACACAGTCCTATTTCTCATGTCTTTTTCAATTGCTCTGAGAATCGTCCTTTGTGACCAAATCTATCTATCTATCAACATTCAAGAACTCAAAAATGAGGTTACACAAGTGATAAGTTTCCAAACTGAAATGGCATTTTGTTCTCTATGACATGGTCTGAAGAACTGCCAACACACAGACAGAGGTATGAGATCGTGCTATGGTGAAGTGGAAGAAGAAGATGAGAAATTAAGTTTGTGATTCTCCCACCATTGATGCTTTAAACACAAAATATGCAAGTCATTTGTGAACAACAAAAACCCACTTTCAAGTGCTCACATGTAAATTCCATGTGGAAATCAATTAAAACATGGAATGTATTTGTATGTGTAAGGGAGTTGTGGTTAGGAGCAAAGGACTGCAAGAGTGTACATGAGATGATAAAGTCCTGAAGTTCCATGCACCTCCACAACACACATCCCCAGACATCACAAATGACATCAAGAGACCTGAAACACACTTTTCCCCCACAGCCTACCTTGACTGAAGACTGTATAAATTGACAAATACCAGATTGCAAATCAGGATCTCAGAACCAGTTCACTGAAAGGAGTAAAGGGCACCCCAATAACTTTGTTGACATCTGTGAAGAGCCCCAACACTGAAGAACTGCCACCTTCTGTAAACTTTCTCCCTGAGGCTTAAACATCGTCCTGCCTAGCATATTAAAGAGTTATCTTCATAACCCAATTCCAGCTAAGAAAAGGCTGCTCCATTACTGACCAAAGATTAAATTATAATCACATCCAATTCCTTTCCCCCCATCCCCAGCAGTTTCATTACTCTCCATAATCAGACACTGACTCACATTCTTCAGACATGGCAACCAATATTGTCTTCCATATTTCACAATAAAAATTGCATGTGAACCCATGTCACTGAGAATTAATTTTTGTAAGACAATGTTTATATTAACTATTCATTTATTGACTTCTGTTTGGTGGGTCAATTTTGAAATTTATGCTCCCTTGAGATCCACACATTGACCTCAGTTTCATCTCAGGTCAATATTCCCTTCACAGGTCAATAAATCTTGAAACTGACCATAGAAGAAGTCAATAGTATCTGCATATTCTTATGTTGTCAGGGAGTTGGTAACATACAATTGTGTCTCTGAGAGGTGAGGAAGCATGAGAGACACCCAGAACTATTGAATGAGGCATTGAAATGGAATTTTTGTTCGATAGCTCTCTTTCCCGTCCATCTGTAGAGTTAGATCTGCCAGAAGTAGAGAAAATCGTTGTTTATGTTATTTATTTGTATATAAGCATGTGAGCATCCCATCACAGAGAGACACCCATGATGAGAACAAAAAAGAAATAGAGGATAGTAGGTCCTGGACCTAAAAAAGTTCCCAGTGGATATGGACAGGTGTGCCCGTTCAAAGAAATGGCATAAAAGTGAAGAGTGTAGAAATCATATATCTCAAAAGTAAGCAGAAGAGTCTCTAAATATCTCCTTAAAGGAGAATTTTATGCTGGGACTGAAAAGAAAATGAAGAGGTCACTCTGTAGAAGTTCATGGGAGTTTTCTTCCAAGTCAGGAAAAGCATCAATCTGTCTGCATGAAAATCTGCTGGGAGAGCAATAACAACTGCACTCTTGGGTTGGTTGGAGATGAGAACTAGTCTTCTGGCTGTGAATGAGAGATGAGGGGCAGGATGGAGACAGACTGCTGAGAGCTCAGACAGAGAAAACAAGTATGTAATGCACTAAATGGATTCCCAATCTGCCAAAGCAATGCTAGCAAACTATGCCCAGAGGCTCCAAGACCAAGCTGCCTTTGTGGACCAAGTCACTCACTGATGGACAGTCATACAATAATGTGGCCAAAGTTTCTTCTGTTGCTTCCTGCTGGGATTCTTGGGAGTCTGAAAGATTCATATTCCCATGGATCTCCCTCTGCTTTCCAGCCTCCTCCTCTCCATCTCCTGTTTGTGTGGCCATGCCATGAATCCTCTTGAGTAACCGCATGAAGATGACCTTTGTTCTGAAAACCCTAAAGCCCAACTTTAAACACTGTTCTGCTTCCCAACTCTTCTTTTAAATCAGGGCTCTGCCTGGAAAGGTGCAGTTGGATTGGGATTGCCCTCTGAATTCCCCCAAACTCTGGTGATGGTTGTACTGGCAGTACTCATCTGTCCTCCTGTAAAGTTATTATGGCTAGGTTTTCACAGGCAAGCAGTAGGAAAAAACCTCTTAACCGAGGAAATCTTGACAGTACATAGATGTAAGAGTAAGAATATTTTTTCATTAAATTCCAGAGGATTTTGAATGAGATTCCAAGTCAGCCCTTCAAATTCCTTAGAGACCATCTTGCCTAACATGACTCGGCTCATGCCAGCAACACACCTAGCGCGTTTCTAGCATGCTGGGCCAGATGGTGAGGGAGGGTCAGGAGACTGTGGGTCCATGTGCTAGATGGCTTGGAGGGATCTATGGAGCATGGCAGGATCAGTGCCAGGGTCCTGCAAACCAGGTATGGGTGTGCAAATCCTGGTTTGGGAACCATGACACACTGGGATCCCAGAGTGCTCTGCAAAACTGAGGATGAAATTTCCATCAGTGCAGATGGCTGCACAGAGAGGTTAAACACCACAAACGTGATCTTCTGAAGAGCCAGGAGCGGAACTTGGGAAGCTCCCAAACAAATTCCTTCAATTAATTCTCCATGGTATCAAAGTGCCCATGGTTGTCCTGGTTTCCACTGACACAGAGTTAACTTTCTTTGTAGTAGCTAGTAAGAGACTATATTTTGAATTTGTGCTGAGAAGAAGCTGATCACATCCTGATGGTTGGAGCAGCTTCCAGGATAGTCAAGGGCTTTTCAGCTTCTCTGCTGTTCCAGTGTCTGCAGGGGCAGGAGAAGCTGGGAGGGAGCACAGCCCCAGTTACTAGCCCAGGATTCGACCTTAGGTTTAGGATTGAGACCCAAATTGGCCAATGATCTATTCCATATCATGCACATCATGCCCAGTATGTAGATGAAGATCTGTCTAGAAGCACTCTCTGTCTGGGTTGTCTTTCTCTGAGTTGCCCCTCTCTCAGGGTCATGTCTCTCTCTTAGTCAGCTTTTGGTCTCTTGAAGACTCGGGCTCTTACCTCTTTTCTGGGTTTGTGGTTTTGGGACCCTCCCTGCTCTGGGATCATTAGCTATGAATGGGCCGAGCCTTGGTCGTTGAGTGTTGAGCAGTTTAACATGCATCACTCATTTGTATATTTTTATATATTGCTATTATCATTATCGTTGTTATGATTTTCAATACTGTTGTAGTTTAGTCGTTAAATTGTTCTTAGCTCAACCCAGGAGTCTCATTTCCCTTCACCCCTTTAATTCTCTCCACAACCCCAGGAGCAGGGAAGGTGAGGGAGCTGTTGTTTTGGTATTTTGCTGCTAGCTGGGTCAAAACCACAACAATACAGCAGTGCCCAGGTGTTATGTCCAGACCTCACAAACCTTCAAGCAATGGACCTCCCTTGGAGCCACAGTGCTGCAGCCAGCCACACATGCTTTTCCTNCATTTAACATGCATCACTCATTTGTATATTTTTATATATTGCTATTATCATTATAATTGTTATAATTTTCAATATTGTTGTAGTTTAGTAGTTAAATTGTTCTTAGCTCAACCCAGGAGTCTCTTTTCCCTTCACCCCTTTAATTCTCTCTACAACCCTGGGAGCGGGGAGGGTGAGGGAGCCATTTTTTTGGTGTTTTGCTGCTAGCTGTGTCAAAACCACAACAGTACAGCAGTGCCCAGGTGTTATGTCCAGACCTCACAAACCTTCAAGCAATGGACTTCCCTTGGAGCCACAGTGCTGCAGCCAGCCACACATGCTTTTCCTCTTCCAAATAGAAACTCCAGGCTTTGTTTCCCAGGTGCTCTCAGGCTGAAGTTCATTTCGCTTCATGGACCCTGGTCTGATCACTACTTCCCCCATCCCTGGTGCTGCTGAGCTTTCATCCTGAGGGCTCTGGTGGTATGCAGCCCCCCCGGGTGGGGAAGACAAGTGGATTTCAAGCAAGTGGAATTCTCCTTCCCACCTTCCCAGGCTGAGAAAGCACAGCTGTTACCTGTTGGTTTTTCCTCCACATCTCTGGTGAAGGAGCCCCAATCCTGCCAGCCACTAATCTTCCCTGCCTCAGGGCTTTCCTGACATAGCAAATGATCTGTCAGCCCCAGCTTAATGGAATTGTAATTGCCAATTAAAAGCTGTCCTGTTAATTGCAGCAGCTTGAAGGTTTGAGTGTGCATTCGTGTGGGCATGTGGGTGCATGAGCCGGGGTGAGACCCTGAAATTGATGGTCAACTTTCAAGGACATTAGATTGGGAATAACCAGTATCTTGTGAATTTTACTGGTGTTGAAACACCACCCAGAATGCTCCTCTGGCCTGTTCAAGGGAAGGAACCAGCTAAAAGGCAAGAGAGGAAGATGAGCAATGTGAAGGGGGAGAATCTGGTGTCACCGATGGGCAAAACGAACAGGAGGAGCCATCCAAATTCCCATCAGTCCAGAGGGTGAGCTTGATGGATGCTGGGGGGGAGCTATGAGAGAGAGCTTGCAGATTTACTAATGCAGCTAATGTATTAACAAACAAGGTCTGAGAATTTCTTGTACCTCTGTAGCTTCCAGAACTGTGTTTTTCCAGACCCGACAAATTTTTACTGTCAATCTGAGGGACTTTTCAGCTTAAGTGAAAGGAAAACACCCAAACAGAGAAGAAAAAATTGAAATTTTTCTTGCAAAAGCAAGAGAGCAGAAACTATTTTTTTTTTTTTACAGGAACAAGGCACTTTTGAATTCTCTGCAGAATGACAGCCTGTCTCCACACTTCCCTTGGAGTCCCAATTTCCCACAGCTATGCATGCAATTATTTATACCTGTGCAAAGCGGGTGTTTGGCTGTCTGATTCCACATGGCAATGCTTCTCACCCACTGTTCCCTGTATAAAAAAAAAAAAAAGACATGGAGGCAGGACACTTTGGGTAGGATCTTGGTTCCTATTCTGCCACAAACCCTTTCTTTGACACTGGGCATGTTACTTAAGCTCAGGTTTGCACAGAGATTTAGGGAAAGCTTACTTAAACTCAGGTTTGGCATAGAGATATCATGCTAACCTAACCAGAGGGTCTAGAAGATAAAGCAGACAATATGTTACACAAAAGACAAGAAGCTTGCAGTATCTTCCTTGGAGCATTCCATACTCTCTTCTATGCTGTAGCCAAGAACATAAGGCCACCCGAGATGGAAACCCATCCCCATGACGTACATTGTGTCTCCTTTTCACAACCAAGAGCAGAACCTCTCACTGCTCCTCCTGGGCCAGGACCAGACCCCTGAGCGTGGAGACATTAGTGAAGGATATAAAGAGGTTGCTAAAAAGCCTTATCTGTTTATACCTCATCACCTTAGGCTGGATATTAGAAAAAAAATCTTCACTTAAAGAGTGATTAAACATTGGAACAGGCTACCCAGGGAAGTGGTGGAATCACCATCCCTGGAGGCATTCAAGAAATGTGTAGATGTGGTGCTTTGGGACATGGTTTAGTGGGTTAGGTGGTGTTGGGTTGACGGTTGGACTTGATAATCCTTGAGGTCTTCTCCAACCTTAATGATTCTATGATTCTATGACAACTTATAGAGGTATGGATAGCTCAGCTACACAGGTCCTTACGAAGACAGTCAGCACTTCACCAGCTTTTGCCTTGAGTACTTTCCTACTCCCACAGACCGTAAGTGAGGCGGTCTTCCTGGGTGAGAGTGAGTGAAGAATGCAGGTCTGTTCCCATGGGGAAAAGAATTTCGTGTTTACCACTCGGACTCTTTCCAAATTCATTGGTGCTTTCCCACTGGGCCATCCTGAGTGCCTTCCCTCCACACTGACCAGTCTGGGACCCTGCTGAGTGCACTTATCCTTCACCACTGCCAGCAGCCTCCAGATCTATAGCAAGAGGAGATGAGCTCTTTGGCTGGGGTTGGGAGACATTCATCTGTCTGCACATCTCCGGTCAAGCAGGGTCTGAGGGATCCCATTGATCAGGAGAGATGGAGAGATGTGGTCCTGGCAGGGGACAGTTTTCTGTTGTGTGATGTGGCTTCTCTTGCTCTGGGATTTGCATTTTCCCTTTCTACTTTGTGAGCAACCTGTTCTAATGGAAGGTGTCCCTGCCCATGGCAGGGAATTGGAGCTAGATGATCTCTAACGTCCCTTCCAACCCAAACCATTCTATGGTTCTATGGTTCTAAGAGGATCCTGGAGTTGCTCATGGCTTGTGCATTTTAACAGGAAGGGAAAGACTAACAAGCATCTTCAGTCCTTCTGGTGAAGGAGTTTGGGGTGATTATGGCCATCAAACAGAGAAAGGAAATGGCTTACCAAGGTGGCCTGGGACATAGGTCTGTCAAGGCTTAGCTCAGTACCTCAGTGTCCCAGTCAGGCACCTCATGAGTTTCTCTTCCATCAAGTGCATGTATCTTCTGCAGTATGGGTTGGAAAGCTTTTAATACTAAGTCCCTGGCCCAGTGCCCCAGAGATATTGCAGGAGGCTGGAAAGACTCATTGACAATGTGGCAGGACCTGTTCAATAATATTTTTTTTAAATCTGGAGGACTGAGGGTTGTTCTTGAGATGACCCTACTTTGACTGATGTCTCCTTCTCACCTTGTTTGCTTATAATCCTGAATCGACATCATGTGCATTTAGCCAGTTTAACGTGTCTGTAAATGCTGGCTGTTTGGGATGAAGCTAAAGAATCACCATTCAGCCTTCTACAATCCTGACAACCCCACCAATGGCCCCCAAATCAGTAAATGAGCCCTCCAAATCATGAATCTACCTAAAAAAAATCACATTCTCCAAATGGAAATAAATGTTCAATTCTTCTTTGTTTGTTTGCCTGTCTTTGAATCTGTAAGATTCATATTTAAATGTGTTTGTTCACAATTAGGTAAATTAGACAATTCAGTCTAGAACGTGACCTTATAAAATAATAATAGTTTTTTAGAAACTACTTATAAACATGATCTAGGAGCTGGTGGTTTAACAAAAGGCAAATGCTCCTCACATACCAGATGACAGAGTTGTGGGACTACCTACCAGGGGATGCTGTGGATGAGGTTAATGGTTTCAAGGGGAGGCTGCACACATTCTTGGGAATGGGATTTACTGAGTGTTACTAAATAGACAAGTGACAACAGGCTCAGGAAATCCCCTGGGCTAAGAACAGCTGCAGCCTGGGAGATTGTTAGAAAAGGTGTCACATGTTTGCCCTCTCCTTAATTTTCCAATTGAATGAGGCTGCTTAGGGCCACCATTGGAAAGAGGGCTCTGGCCAGGATGGACCCTTTCTTCTGCTCTCATAAATCAATGATGTCTTAAGACCACAGATAAGTCTCAGGAGTGACCATGCTGCTTTTGGCCATTTTGACACTCATTTCATCATAGAATCATAGAATGGCTAGGGTTGGAAAGTACCTTAAAGATCATCAAGCTCCAACCACCCTGCCATGGACAGGGACACCTTCCACCAGACCAGGTTGCTCATCCACTTGTAGAGCTATTTTTGAGAAGGGCTCACAGCCCCTCAAATTCACGTGCTGCAAATCCGAGTCAGCAATGCAGAAATATGCTAATCTTGTTAAAGCAATAAACACCAGCCCAAGGCATCAAAGGGAATTTGTTTCCCTTTTGTGTAAGCTCCAGGCAAAACCTCCTCTGCCTGATTCTCCTTTGCCTGTAAGCTCTTTGGTGGGTGACTGTATCAACAATGACATAGAAAGTGCTTGTTATATGGTGGTTTGAAGAATTTTAACAAGGCTCATTCCATCTCTTTGTGCACATGGACATCCTTGAGCTCAAAGAACCATTCACAGGGAAAGCTACTTGATTCTGGTCTCACCTGGAGTTCTCAGACACAGCTGTCTCTCTGATGGTGGTGGGGCCCAAGTTCACATTGTTCTCCTCTGCAAATAACCTGCAACAACCACAACTCCCTGCCTGCCTCAGAAATGGATCCTGGTGCCGTCCCTCTTTTCTCCTGTTGTAGTTTACATAATACAGCTGCTTGCTTACCCTCCCCCCTCCCGGGGATGGGGGAAAGAATTAAAGGGGTAAAAGGAAGAGAATTGTGGGTGGAGATTTAACAACTAGACTACAATAATATTGGAAATAATAATGACAATGATAATAATAGTAACATATGTAAATATACAAATGAGTGATACACAGTGTTACTGCTCACCACTCGATGACCAAGGCTCAACCTGTTCCTGGCTAATGATCCCAGAGCAGGGAGAGTCCTGATACTGCAATCCCAGAATGGAGATAAGAGCCCAAGTTTCCAAACAAGCGAGACAACCCCAAGACAGGGGCAACCCCAACGGAGACAACCCAGAGCACAAGAGAGCACTTCTGGACAGATCCTCTTCTCTATACTGGGCATAATGTGCATGATATGGAATAGACCATTGACCAATTTGGGTCTCAGTCCTAAACCTAAGGTCGAATCCTGGGCTAGTAACTGGGGCTGTGCTCCCTCCCAGCTTCTCCTGCCCCTGCAGACCCTGGCCCAGCAGAGATGCTGGAAAGTCCTTCACTGTCCCAACAGCAACTCTAACCATCAGTGTGTGATCAGCTTCTCCTCAGCACAAATCCAAACACAGCCTCTCACTAGCTACTATGAAGAAAGTTAACTCTGTCTCAGTAGAAACCAGGACATCTCCCCTCCCACATCATCATCTTGCATCCTTGCAAGCAAAACACTGTCACCATTTCCTCTGTGGCATGAGGAAAGGTCTCATGGGATGGCTTAAATCAGTTCCTTCATCCTCTTAGGGATGCTTCGTGACCATGGAGGAAGCAGGTGGGTGGAAAAGGAATATTACTGTTGACAATCTCAGCCCTCGAGTCTTTCCTGGGTTATTTGGGGTGCGGAGTGTTTGTACAGCACCGAGCACTGGGGAGACCTTAGTCCTGGCTAGGCTCTTCAGCTCAGTTGCAAAACAAATGAAGAAATAAGTGTAATGAGGAAGACTGCTACCTACTGCTACCTGTGGATGGTGTGTCCAGAGGTACAGAGACACCACGCTGTTGGTATGGGTCGGATGCAGCTATAGGAGCCAAAATAAACCTCCTGCAGGGCTAGCTTGGCTCCAGAGAGGAGACAGCGATGCACAGACGGTGCTGTCCCAACCTCATAAACCCTCCTGGACTGAAACAGCAGCTTCCCAGCCCTTGTGATCTCTCTAGAGGATCCCACAGGGATTACCTTAACCTTAAAAAAAAATAAAATTCTTCTTCCAATCATTACATACCCCAGAATCCCAGATGCACCCCTCCTGTTTGTCCGCACTTAACTGAAGTACCTGACTTCAAAGTATTTTTGCCCTCAGCTAATTCTGTATCCGACGGAGAGGGTCAGGCAGAGAGCCAGCACAGCCTGCTGCTTCCATGGTTATAGGGTGTGTGCTCTCAGATCCTTTGGATAGGCTGGATCTGCCACCTTATTATCCCTTTCCCTGCAAAAGAGTGCCCTTAGTCTCCTCCAGGTTCGTAGGAGAGGTATCTGGAGGCTTCAGAGCTTGTTAAAACAAGATACAAGCTCAGATGCAAACATCATTGCCACCCCGGAGGAGCGCAGTGATCCTGACCTGCTCTCTCTCCCCGGTTCAGGTCTGTGTCAGCTTTTTCTTTGTTATTCCTTTAAGCAGCTTTAAAAATTGATGCTCTTGAGAAAACAAAACAAAACAAAAACCGGAAAAGGCTCGCAAGGCATGGTGGGGACTGGCCCAAAGCAGGCTGGACATTTTGCTGTTGACAGCCATGGGGTCTCAACTCAGGGTTGAGACCCCATGGCACAGAGTTTTGTACTCATGAACCCTGAACCTCAGTCCCATGTATCCAGCCCTACCTTGTCTCCTCAGTCCCAACAAGTGCCTCTCCTGGGGCCCCTCCTGTCCTAAGATCCCACAGACCCATACAAATGCACATGGACATCATTTTCAGTCCTAGATGCAGGAACATCCACTCACACACACAAACATATGTGCACTGACACATCCATGCTCAAGGGGTACATGCAAACAGAAATAGCTCCTCCAGCCTGCAACCCTTGTGCAGACATCTGACAGACTTGTATAGACCACACACACATGCACACAGATACCCCGATGCCGTGCTTTTCGACGTGCAACCACACATCCTCCAGCACACCCCCTACCCTCTGCTGATCTAGGTCCACATGTGTGTGCAAACCCACCCACGAGGATACAGACTCCCCTAACTGTTCCACTACCCTGTGCCACACACCCCCCAGCTCTACCAATGCTCCAGGTGAAGCCAACCTCATGGCAAGCGTGCAGGTTGCCCAGAGCAGCTGTGGATGCCCCATCCCTGGAGGTGTTCAAGGCCAGGCTGGATGAGGCTTTAAGCAACCTGGTCTCGTGGAAGGTGTCCCTGCCCATGGCAGGGGGGTTGGAACTCGATGAGCTTTAAGGTTCCTTCCAACCCAAACCATTCTGTGATTCAATAATATTTAGCATCCTCACCCTAAGACCTACTCCTAAGGGGGAGTCAACAAGGTGAGGATCCCACTCCACACTCAACTTTCACTCACCTGCCACCACCCCAGTCTTACACAGAAGCTTCACCAGCCCTTCCACCCTGCACGTATGTCTTCATTTGTCCTCTTCCCTTGCAGCCACTAGACGGCAGGTCAGGCTCACAGAAATGCTCTTTCCAACCAGGCAGTCGATGGGCTCATTTGTCCCAGCTCCCCCAAGTCGATGGGGCTGACACTCAGCAGTCAACGCTCTGATTAAGATGCCACAGTTGAGTTAAAGCGAGCATTAAGATTTGATGAGTAATTGATCAGCACATCAACAGGGATGAGGGGCTGGAGAGAGAAGCCGAAGCTTGCGGACACCTGGGTAAAAGCTCCAGTTGTACTCGCCAGGCTCTGTCTTTAAATAAAACTTATTAAGGAGTTTGAATCTTAAAGGGATAATGTCAGGAGATGGGACTGCTATGGAGCCGCCGAGTGCAATAAACAGGCTTGACATAATATAAATGGTGATTTAAAATTCTGGGTCCTTTGTATCCTTCGAGGGGCACATCCAGATGGAACAGGAAAGAGGGGGTTGGGCTTGAGCTTAGCCAGATCGCCTTTATACCGATGGGAAAGTGCTGACATTGATGGATTCGTTCCTGATTTTACACTGGCGTAGCTGGGTGTCTCTCGCCGGACCAGGAGGTATAAATAGGCGTGTGTGTGTCTGATGCAGATATTCAGGGCTCCAGCCTCTCTCTCCTGCCTTTTGAAATTGTGCGAAATTTTGTGGCTGGGGAAAAAAATGAATGAGAAGTGACTGTGAAATGGTACTACCTCACTTCACAATTTGATCAAAGCCACACTTGTGCATAAGTGGTCGTGGAAACAAGGACTTCACTGCCAACCCACCAGAAAAAAGTGTTTTCTTTAAATTCTGTGCTGTCACAGGAAGATAATATAAGTGGATATAATATAACTGTAACAAGAATGCACAATTCTTGCAGAGAAAGCCTGATTTTCCTTTTACACACATACACTCTATAATAAACATGCACATGAAAATGTAAAATAAATCCTGTGCATCATAGGTAAAGGAAAATATGTTATAAATCTGTGTCTCTTCCTGATTCTTAAGGAAAGAAGACAGAAGAGACCTGATCCACACCCTGAACAGAAATAACAGTATTATGGACTGCCTTAAGAATAAATTCACACTTTTTTCCCCCTCAAAAAAAAAAAATCAAGTCTTTCTATGCTCTAGCATCTGACTGCAGCCAGTCCTTTCCAAAAAAATTTTGTGTTCAGTTTCTGACAACACTCAGATAATATGCTGATTTTTTGATATTAGGTTCATTTTGTTGAACCCACCAGCTTCTCCTCCCACCCATAGTTACAGGACCACACAAGCATCACCCTCCTGGGAAGGGACCTGGGTTTTTTTTCTGCCAAAGAGGTAAATAATTACAGAGCAAATTGATTAGTGAGTATCGAAGTAGGGTCTGGCTCTTCTTTTCTATTGCCTCAGCTGTTTTGGTTTCAGAGGACTCGCTCCAGCAAGGAGGGGTAACAGCACAGCGTGCGACACACATCCCGTGTCGTCTCCTGGTGCTCCCCTCTTTAATCTCTTCATTTAGGTGACAGGATCCTGGAAGCAGACATTATTTTCTTATTGAGGGTCAGCTTAGCTCTTACCAAGTGCCAGGCTGTTTTCTGACTGTGGTTCCGATGTTCTTGTTTAGTGCAAGCAGCGATAACCGCACACTGCAGTCCTAATATTTGCCATCGCATCTTGCAAACTGATTTTTTTTTTCTGCTGGTTGTGACGGCAGCTTGAAACAGAGGCAAGAAATCAGGGCAAGAAAAGCAAAAATCCCAAGATTACAGAAGCTGGAGCTTACTCTGGAAAAAAAATAATAAAAACAAACTCCTGGGATATAGATAGCATTAAGGCAGAAAAGCACTGGTGACCCTTCAGAAGAAATATTAATGGCTTGATTTTTTTTTATTTTTTGCAAGGCAGAAGGACTTTGAATCAACTGGCATGTGAAGTCCTTTTTCTGGTTTTGGTGTCTGAGAGCCCCAAAGAAGTAGCTGCGCTGTCCAACTGCACCAAGAGAGATGCCCAAGGAGCAGGGACACATTTCTACCCAACTGACCCATCACATTTGCATGTAGACTACCCTCATATCCGTAAGTGTATAAGTGAAAAAATAACAATTTTTAAAAACTATGCTGTTAAAAGAAGGCAGGGGAAAACCCACACAAGAACCTGGAATTATTTTTGGAGCAGTTGCCTAAGTGTGCAGCACATAATTTTGCTGGAAAATTACATTTTCTTCTGCTTGAAAATTCTTGACATCCGGAAATGGGTTTGCATTCTGAAGCAAAAAATACATATAAGAATTTTAAATTTATCCTCAGAACAAAATCAACCTGGAAATATTTTGTTCTGATGTTACACTGCTTTACTTCAGTCAAATAAAAATGTTCCATCTCACTAGCAATGAAACATGGCAGAAATCTCAACTTTGTAATCCAATATATTGTTAAATCCAAGGTTTAACTATAAACATTCAAAGAAACCAGGATGCCTCGGCAGAGCTGAAGCAGTAAGTTTTCCCCTGGCATAACAAAATATTTTGTTGCTTTAAAAGCGAAGCGAGACACTTGAAACAACTCATTTTGCTCTTTTTGATATTAAAAAAAAAAAATCGCCACAATCAGCCTGATCCCAAGACGATTTTTTTTGACAAGACTATGTTTTTCCAGTAGAAAATTCCACTATCAAAAAAAAGTGTTGACCAGCATTTAGTGGCATTATCGCAAAGGCACAGCTTCAAATAATACTGAGATGTGTCTAAGCTGCATCTCTATGGACTTGCAGGATTTTTGCAGGTTTTCGCTTTGTTGGGGGGAAGGTACCTGCAACGAATTCAGTGGAGAGATGAAAGATGGTCAAGAGCTTGGGCTGTGGCTGAGGACTAGTAGCATCGTGAAAGTCTGTCCTAAAATAAAAGAGGAGCTACCAAAGCTAAGATTAAAGAGAAAAATGACTTTGCAACAAGGAAAGGGTGAGAAACTGAGTCATGATGGCTCTCCAGGGACATGAAAGTCACCTATGGCCGAGCCAAAACCCAGGAACTCTCCAGGGTGAAGCTCTCGGCTAGGACTGGCTGCAGAGATACCCTGGATGCTCCAAAACCTGCCTCAGTTTCCCTCCCACTCTTTATATTTTTGATGTAATGTGTGCCCAAGTGCAAACTCTACACATGTCTAAGTTAGGGGTTGGAAAAAGAGAAGAGGAAACTGCTGATGTGTTGCAAAAGAGGGTCTGATGGAGAAAAGGCTGTTTTCAGCTTTCTGAAGGGAGCTCAGAAGAACAAAAGAAAAAAAAAACAGTCTGCCAAGAACTGTTAAAGTTCATGATCTGATGAGATCACTCAGTTCACCAGAAAAAGCGTATTTTAGGTAAAAATTGCACGAAAGCACTGCAGTCCTAATATTTGCCATCGCATCTTGCA
Source organism: Syrrhaptes paradoxus (assembly GCA_013400615.1). NCBI lineage: Eukaryota > Metazoa > Chordata > Aves > Pterocliformes > Pteroclidae > Syrrhaptes > Syrrhaptes paradoxus. The sequence continues at coordinate 23,565 of VZTO01004841.1, forward strand.
AACTGTTTTTTTTTTTTCTGCTGGTTGTGAAGGCAGCTTGAAACAGAGGCAAGAAATCAGGGAAAGCAAAGCAAAAATCCCAAGATTACAGAAGCTGGAGCATTCTCTTGGAAAAAAAAAATTTAAAAAAAAAGGAAAAAAAGAAAAATAAAGGAAAAAAAAGAAAAAAAATGGATAATTTTATTATGGATTTTTTTGAAGTTGTTGTACCCTGAAGCAGGACGGTGTCGGGGAATCGGCAGTGCCCTGGCAGGGCTCTGTGGGGGAACGGGCTGGCTTATCTGCAGCAGCAATTGAAGGTGGCATTTGGAGTGTGCAATTACGCACATCCTTTCTTTTCTCATCTCCGCCAGCTCTTTCAATCCTGCTGTTCCTGCTAGTATTTACTGCTGAGGGTGGCTGAATTCTGTACACTGCCTTGCTTGGCCTGAATTTCATCACACACACACACACACACACATATACACGTACACATACACAGAGCATCCCACCTCCATCTGAATGCAGAGGTGGCAAAAAAGGGAAAAAAAAAAAAAGAGAGAAAAAAGCCAGCTCTTTGTTTTCCAGCCATCTCTGTTTATTGCATAGGAAAGGGAGGGCTGCCACAGTGGGGCAAGGGAGGAAAATTGGGGTGAATGGAGAAGACATGGGGGAGAAAAAAGGTTAAAAACTGCTGTATTTAATGTAAATCTTCCTGTTCCCCCCTCCCCCCCTCTTTCTCATACCTCCCCATTAGCTTCAACCTTGCCTGCTCCAGTGAAAATTCCTGCTGTGGAAAGGTGGAATTTTTTTCATGTTTTTTTTGCTTGCACAGGAGCAGTTTTGATACCCTGGAGACCATCAGACCCTCCCTCCAGCTGCAATATCCCCAAGAGCCTTTGGCCATCAGAGGTGTTTGGAGTCTACTGAGGGCTCATTCTTCTGCCCTCAGAAGCCTATTTTTTTTTGCAAACCTTGCAAAAAAACCATTTGTCTCCCTGCAATGCCCCCCCCTTTGGTGAATTTGATAGAAATCAAGCAACAGGTTGGAGTTATTTTAGGGTATTTAAGGGTACTGGTGAAGGTGGGTTGGGGGACAAGGTTGGCCAGGCATAAAATTCTGACTTTCACGGTTTCTTCTGGCTTCTTAAGATGCTTCGTAAGCCCAATTCATAACCCAGAAGAGAAAAATGACAACAGAACCACAGCCCTGGGCTCAGCAACCACATGGATGGGGGGTCACCCCCAGCTCCCTGCACCCCGCTTCTTGTTCCCCCCAAACTGGGGCTTTCCAGCCACACCAGAGACACTTTCTGCTTGGTGATGCTCTATCAAGGAGAATCAAGCAGAGAGGGACCAAAGAATCAGGGAGAAGGGACCTCTTAAATACTAATTAAAAAAACCAAGCCCATTGTTTGAGGAAAGAAAAATCCATGAAAAATCCATCATTTAGCAGTTCTAGCCCAAGCCAAAATGGCACCAGCAGTGTCCCACACTCCCAGGGACATCTCTCTGTGACAAGAAGGATGCAGAGGGGATAAAATACCTCGGTTAGCTAAATGGTGGACATTGCACCCCCAAATCCAGCCAGCCTTTGGGTGAGTCCAACTTGTGTCAAAAGAAGGTGGCCATGTTCACCCCTTTCCAACAACAAACCAAGCCAACGGATGGAGTGAGGGCTGGAGCTTTTCCCCCTTGTTTCCTCTTGTGCAGCAAAATGATGGTTCCAAAGGCTGGTTCCCTTCCAGCATCCTTTGCATTTCTCCTCTGTTTTGACTTAAAATGTGACTTTGGCTTTCAAATAGAAAAGAAGAGAAACAAAAGCTGACACTCGTGTCAATACGAAACACCTTTTTTTTTTTGCCTCATTTAGACTTAGCGCCACGAGTGTTTCTGCTTGCTGGTTTTTAAAAAGGAAACAAAACAACATTTGACACTGAGTGCTGGGTATCCCTTTTCTTTCAGAAAGCTGCTCTGCAACAAAGCTTCCTGTTCACATTCACAAGAAGAATTTCAGTTGGGTGGGACTTCTGAAAATCATTGAAGGGCCAGCTTAAAGCAGCTTTTTTGTGAAAAAAAAATAAAATGCAATATTCAGTTAAAAAAATTACAAAGTGGATTTGTATTTACAGCTTTTCACAGGAAAAACTCTTCCTCTCACTCTCTGTGTTTTTGGAAGCATCCCAACACTTTTCGACCATCTAGAAGTTATCTAGGTGAGGGCATTCATTAACCACTAGCTCCATCCAGGCTGACTTAGCACTTCGAATCATAGAATGGTTTGGGCTGGAAAGGACCTTAAAAATCACCTTGTTACAACCTCCCTGCCATGGGCAGGGACACCTCCCACTCGCCCAGGTTGCCCAAAGCCACATCCAGCCTGGCCTTGAACACCTCCAAAGATGGGGCATCCACAACTTCCCTGGGCAACCTGTTCCAGTATCTCACCACCCTCACAGGAAAAAATTTCTTCTTAATATCTATTCTAAATCTGCCTTCTTCCAATTTAAATCCATTAGCCCTTGTCCTGTCACTGCATACCCTTTTAAAAAGTCCCTCCCCACTTCATATATGGTCATCTGTATCATTCTTAAATCTTGCTCAGAATTTCTGGGTTCGTTGAGCAAATGACTTTGCATTTGCAGTCTGCTCCCCAAATAAAATTTTCTGTGCTTCTAACCACAACAGGAGGCAGTGGGCGTGCATTAAGTGCATGCATGCTGTGTGTTTACAAACACATCCAAGTGCTGCAGATCAGCTTTATGAGCACCGTGCTTGGCAGCAGATGCAAATTGGTTTAACTCAGTCAATGAAGCCTGAGCGTTTTGCAGCAGTCACAGACCTGGGCCTCTGCATACTCCTCTGCGACGTATATTTATCTAACTAATCTTCGAGATATTAGTGATAATCTTTACCGTTTTCCTTTAATGAATGGCTGACATGCTCGCCTGGAAGCTGTTACTGGAGAGACCACCAGAGAGAAGAAATCAGATATCCTATCTCCAATCGTTTATCACTATCAGATCAGGGACGGAGCTTTTTTTCCCGTCTCTTTCCTCAATACCTCCTGGCGTGTTCGGTTATTAACCTCACTTAGCCTCCAGCAGAGCCTGGGAGACCAAACCAGAAAGGTTCACATTTTATTCCCCAGATGCTCTGTGTCAGAAATCTTGGGGCAGAACAAGATAAGGAGGGAGGGGGAAAGCAGGATGGGGGAATCCTTAAGGATCTTGGCCACAAACGGGGTTTTCTTTAAACCATGTCACTCACCCTGTAACGCCAAACACCACTGAGTCGGGAATTGAGGAATGATGGGAATCGAGGAATTACTCAGTTGTTGTCAGCTCCCCACCAAGGGCTGTGATCTCCTTTAGCTCTCCCAGACTAACAAAAGAGAGATGCCAGCCAAGGATGCTGAGGATCATGGAGCAAGGGATGCTAACAGCTGTCGTCCTGCCGTAAGCAGGACAGGCTTCCCAACAAGGGGACTCTGAGTTAATATCATAGAATCATGGAATCATAGAATGGTTTGTGTTGGAAAGGACCTTCAAGATCATCTAGTTCCACCCCCCCCGCCATATCCTTCCAGCAGCCAGGTTCTCTCCACAGCCATCCCAGTGCACGGCCAGAGGGTGTCTGCTTTCAGAGCACTTCTATCCAAGCCTGCATCCCACAGGATTGCTAAAATCCCAGAGTTAGCAAGAGTCAGTGCCACAGGGTTGACCAAATTCTGTGTCCATTAGCTACTTAGCAAAATTCCTTGTGCCTGCCCCTGCCTCCAACATATTAGAATTG
>VZTO01004842.1:6664-28901 GCA_013400615.1 Syrrhaptes paradoxus
GTATCTGTTCTGTATTGAGTTCTGCCTTTAACCATCACAATTCAGGTATCTATTTTCTGACGGAGTTTTTCAAGAGCAAAAAAAACATAGAGCATTGTCTGGAGCAACAATGCAAGAAGAGTATAAAGATTTGAGGTGTATGATCTGAAGGGAATGTCCTAAGTGTTTGTGATGTTTGAGTGAGTCAGAAACTTGACCTGCTTGATTAGAGGTCTTTGTCCCATGGAATTTGAAATCTAACACAACTAAAACCACAGTGCTTAAATAGCAGAGAATAACTTTTTGGTTATATTTCTAACAACAAAGATTTTACATAACACTGTGAACCCTCAGAGTTGCTTGGGTGTTAATTCTGAGGTGCTAACTTGAATGGTGCACCAGTTGTCAAATAGAGGAAAGATGCATTTGAATTTTGAAGCATAGCAGTTCAGGTTTCATGAGTGGTGTAAATGCTCTCTCTCTCTCTCTCATCTTGATTTCAGGAGGCTGTGGGACAAATCCGTATTTGGCTATTTATAAATAGCCCATGATTACATTCTGTAAAAGCACATCTGATGTTGAAATATATAAAGCTCTGTATGTCCTCATGACTCTCACAAGTGTGCACTGTGTTTGGTTCTCTGCTGATAAAAAAACCACATCACTGAACCTTGTTGAGAAACTGATCAAGCTTGTGGTCATTTAAATTATTGGCTTGCATGATTTTCCATGGGCAAGTGGCTCCAAATTTTCACTGCTCCTACAAATCTCATTTTCAGCCTCAGTGGGTTGGTGACAGATTTATTGGACTGATGCTGCTCTGCTTAAGTTGCCCTTTAAAGTTTTTGGCTGACATTTGCTTTGTAAAATGCATATGAATGAGTTATGAATGGAGGAAGATTTTCAAAAGCGTGATTTAGATACTGAAATCTGTTTGTCTCAGATGCTTCTGAAAAATCCAACTTTTATCTGTCTACAAATGCATTCTTTTGATACTGATACTCTTCTCTGTCTTTTCCCTTAGGAATTTGAGCTCCTGTATTTCTCACTAAGTAGTGCAAGAATTTTTTTCAGAGCAGATAAAACTGCAGCAGAAGAAAACCAGGAAAAAAAAGAAAAAGAAGGTGAGTGAATACTGTATGTAGAACATTTTGGCTCATGAGAGAGTGTGGTGTAGAAGGGAAAGTGCTTTTTTTCTTTTTTCCATAGCTGCTTTTTTGCTAGTGGCTTGATTCAGTATTCCAGAAAGAGTTTTACGGGGTCAAGTTTGATTGAGGAGTCAAGAACATCTCTCAGAGTCCTTNTAGTCCTTACAAAGACACAAATGACCTGTGAGATTACAGTCACTGAGCCAAAGATCAGTTTTATTCTGTACTAGAAAAGCAAAGAAATACATCTCCTAGCATGAATTTATACTCCGTCTTATTGAATGAAGTTACTCAAATAATTATTCAACTCAAAGAACAACAACTACAAGCATTGTTTTGAGTAAGACTAGACATATTACCGTGGCTTCTTTAGGAGAGCCTTCTGTAGAACAAGTTACTTAATCATATTTCAGGTTAAAAATTCACTGTTGTGATACATGTTCAGTTCTCTGAAAAATGTGGTTTGTAGTGAGAAAAGCTTGGAATGCCTACCAGGGTGAAGAGCTTTGAATGTGGTGATACCTTTGCCTTCTGCTGTAATATTTAGACTTGGACTCTACATATACGTACTCATGCATTTTTGCAATCTTTACACAAAGTTCTGATTAAAGAAACATTTCTCCCCAAATACAGCTTTCTTCATAGGGTCAGGACCCTTTGTGCTGCAAGGTCAGTTTGCAAATGCTGACCATGGTATACTGTATCAAGTGTGTTATAACATCAGCATAATATATGTGCTAAGACTTTGGTTTTACTGCCTTGAATAAAATGTTAAACGTGATCTATATTTTTATTTTTGCAGAAGAATCTGTTAAAGCAAGCAACGGAGATCTTTCCAACTCTACGCCTGCAGATCCTGTTGTGAAATGATATGGCTGGTGTGGGTAATGATTACTTACTCAAATAATTACTGTTCTTGTTATTATCAGTAACACTCTGTAGGGGTAAAAGCTCTAGATTTTATTTACTTGCTCTGTTAAACCCAAAAGAAAATGTACAGTAGCATACTAGCATCCAGTGAGGCTAGATCTGTGTTTGTTTACTTCCTGTATAAACTCCTGTTTTTCAGGAGTTTACATTATTTACAGCACTTTCATTAGATTGAAAAGAATTGTATAAAAGGTTGACCTTGGAGGTAGTTATTTTTACGTGCAGATAAAAATCTTACTAATTTTTAGATGCATTCTTGCATCTCTAACATACCATTAAAAAAAAAAAGGGTTGTAGGCCATTGGTCTAAGATTTGAACTGGTGCATCTCTTCAACCAGGAAAAAAAATGAAGCAAGGTATTGTGCATATCTGTTGTCTAAAAAATAATTCAGATGTGGTTTTATGCAGTCCTGTTGTATTTAATGCAGTCACAGATTACACTGTAGGTGTAACAGTGTATTTTGTGAGTGTATGCTAAAGCTATTACGGAAAATGGAAATCCTTATTAATGCTTCATTCCAGAAACCCTTAGTATTACTACAGATAGTATTTGCACTGTGGGAACTTAAGATCCTGTCAGGCATTTATTTTCCCCGGCTGCTTCCCCCCGTCCTTCATATCAGAGAACAGGAAAAACAGAAAAGTTAACATAATAAATAACTTCTCATTTCATACCTAAGGTCTGATTTGCATCCACAGAAGTAAGGAAATCCAGAGCCAAGACAGAACCACAATCAGCTCTTCCTTTTATGACCAGACACTGTGTGATGGGTGTCTGTAACTATTAAGTGATCTTACACGTCATATGTTGTGCCTAATTGCAAGTTTCAGCCTCAATTCTGTATTTCATAGCCTTGTTAGGTCTCTTGTACCATCTGTGTTGTTCATACAGTCTTACATGCCTGATTATTAATAATTGCACTGCAGGCTTCAGAAGCTGCTGAACACTGTGAGAACTCTGTATAAATGTAACATCTGTTAATGCCTGCAAGTAGAGGTTCTAGATTGTGCAAGAGTTACTCTGATTCCTAACTTAAGTAGCTAGACTTAGCTTAAAAGGTAGATACCACCTTCATTAAAAGATACAGTTGTGTTTTAATCTCCCAGAACATTAAACACTCCTAGGTCTTACTAACTAGAATAAGCTACTCTGGTCAGTCCAACTGAGAAATACCTTTTGGGGTTTTTGGTACGCTTAATTGTATTTTTAGACCATACTTGCCAGCTTCTTTGAGTTCTTCTAATTACAAAAGAGGTAACGTTTTAACAGTGTAAATTGTTTCACCCACCCTTGGATCACTGGTCAAGATAATTCCTGACAGACTTCTGATTCACCCTTTCCTGCCAGTCACTTCAACATTCAGAAAGCTAGGACAAATGTTTTGTTGTAACTGGAAAGACCAGGCTGATATGAAAGTCCTTTTGTTGGTTCTGAAAACATGACAGAAAAGCTTCGTAGACTGTTTAAATCAGCTGGGCTCATTAAAGTTAATTCATTATAACTGCAGAGACTGCCCTAAAGAATGCTGCATTACTTGATTAATATTTTTGGGGTTTTTTTATTTTGATACAGATATTTTTTTCGTAGTTTGTTTACACTTTCCTTTTGACCAAAGTGTGCCCACACTGAACACTCAGTAGCACTGCTGAGCTCAGCATTCTTGCTGCTGCTGCTATTTTTCAAACTGTTGCAATTACACCGTATGTATTTCCATATTCCTTTCTAATCTGAAGTAATGTAAGTTCTTGGCTTGGAGTGGTCAAGCATTACATTTACTTCTTCCACAGCAACTGCAGAATCATTATAGGTAGTGTTTGTTTCCGCGAGGATGGAGCTGCTGGGTAGCTGTGTACAGTCGACTTTACCCATGCACTAATAAATCTGCACTTGTATTTTCCCTTCTCCTATTTTTTTGGAAAGACACTATCTCAGATAGGTTATACTTTGCAGTTGAACATAAATTGAACTGTGCATTTTCTTAATATATGGTGGTTAACAAATTCATGTGGTTCTGGTGATGGAAATTCTACAGGAAAGACATAAGCCTATTTTTATAGAACCCTGTTTGGGAGACCTGAAAGTATACTATATGTGGCAAAAAATATATACATACACAGAAATATGTACAGTGATAATAGAGCTATTCTTGCTAATACAGGAGTGTAGTTTTTATTTCCTCCTTTCTTTTTGTTATATAGCAGCATGTACATGCAGAGAGCTTTTCTCATCTGAAATATAAGGTGGGTCCTGGATTTGGATATCACACACCCCTCTGTGTCAGTGAGAAGCACATTAAATCCTTTTTCCCCCACAAGGATCTGAAAGGGGTGCAAAATTCTTGCTGTGGTGCTACAAGTGTTTTCATTGCTTTTGCCCTCCTGTTCTGATTATAGGAACAAAATGGACCCTAACTGGTTGTCTGGAGACAACGGAACTAAAAAAAAAAAATCCCCCAAACTAAACCAAATCTGCTCACTCAAAATTCCAGAGGTGATAAAAGTGAGGGTGATGAGTTTGCTGCAGGGACATAGAACAGATCTCTCCCCTTCAAGTCAGGGCCAGAAGAGGCTGAAGGCCATTCTCTCTCCCTGCGAAGGCAGCTGCCACCACTGCCCTTGTGTGTGCAGGCTCGTGACCAGGCTGTTGCATAGAGAAGTGGTAGCAGCTGCTGCTCCAGAGGTCTTGCAACTTGCTTGATAGGGTGCTGTGCCTTTTTCTGCCAGAAGCCATGGGGCTGCCTTGCCCTTCCTCCTTGCAGCATCCTGGTTAGGGGGAGCAGAGCACAGCTGACATCCAGCTCACTTTCAGCCCCAAGGTCAAAAGGTGTTTGCATTGATGGGTGAGAAGTGATGACCCCAACAGCACCCAGCTGGTGTTTCATTCAAGGGGAAGTGCACTACTGGTGGTGAAGGGTAGATGTGGGAGGTCTGTAATCAGAAGTAAATTTGAGTTTTCATCTGATGTCCATCACCAACAGCTGTTTTCAGCTTCTCAGGTACAAAGGACCAAATGTAACACTTAATGTTTCCTAAGTCATTGTACAAAAGGGTATTTTGTTACCTCAGTCTCTTTGGTTTGTGAGTAGAGAACATTATGTACATAAAACTGTGTTAATAAATGCAATTTTGAGAACTTCATTCTTAGTGTCTTCAGTAACATCAGTTCAGCAGGTGTTAATTTTTTCAATGAGACAGCTTCAACGTTTATTTATGAAGTTTTTGTGTCAGTTACTAACAGTTTTCTTCCATGGTTCTTTTCAACATTCAGCAATCAGATAAACTGAATTTATTCCATGTCAAACACATGCAAACTGGGATCTTTCAGATGCTGTAGCACAGTTTCTGCTTACAGAAACTCTCATTTCCTAGTAAGTGACTGAGAAGAGTTAAATTAAGTTTGATGAATTTCAGCCATTTGTTCTAGTTACCTTATTTTGGTTAATGCAAACAATGCCACAGATTGCACACACAACCCCCCTCCCCAGCCCTGTAACTGCTGTTTATTTATTTTTGTTTGTTCTTGCAAAGTACAATTTCTGATGTTTTCAGGTTAAACTGGAGGGGGAAAAAAATCTAAACTTATTACCCAAATACATATAGTGTCTAATACCAGGAATGTACTGTAAGACTAGTCAATACATTGGAGATTTCTAATCTAGCATTTTATTGCTCAGTTTCTTAAAACCAAAGATTGCTGGCAGACTCTGCTGTTGTATGTCACCATGTTAAAAATACAAAGAATTCTTATTAAAAAGTACTTATTTGTCCTACAACTATAATCTCTGGCAACTTAACTTTTAAGAAACCTAACCATAGAAAAACTTCACACAACTAACATGCCACAGTCGTTGACCACTTCTGATGTTTGCATGTCAGTGGTATTCAAAATAATAAATCAAGGAGGTACATTATGTCCAGTATTTAATTACAGAAGGTGTGAGTGCGGTCCCCAGGAAGGTAAGAGTAGGCACTTAGATTTGTTTTGGAAGCTTATTCTAGATGCAATATAAAAATAGATTATATTTATAGGAAAAATTTAGTGTTTAACAAATTGGTTTGTAAATAGACTAGCACAAAAGATAAATCTTGTTACACTCAGACTAGACTAAAAATAACTTCATCTGAAATTAAAGTAAATAGTGCATTTTTAACCTTCATTCAGATGCACGTAATCATGCAAACTATGAAAATTGACTATGGTAGGAAATTTGAGGCCTGATATCTGTTAAAGGAGCTGACAGTTTACAGCTTGCACTAATGTCTGTGGAATTTGTAGGCTGTGGACCCTGTAAATCTGAAGAAATTACATTAACCCTTTGTGGCTGACAGCTGTGCTGTCTTAACTACCTGTAGCAAGGGCCTGATGCTGAAACATTGCCCAAGATTGTCAGCTTCCCAGACACACCTAAAACACTACACATTCACAAATGCAAAAAGCCTCAAAGGCCAAGTCCCGCTGTTGTTCCATTGTAAATCCAGAGGATACCCCACTGCAAAGATGCCACGCTCTCTCTAGCAGAAGAGAGAAGATGGCCTTGTGTGTGCGCAGATGACGAAAACCAGAGATTCTTGCACAAGGAGTCCCTGCTTTTCCTGCTCCCACACAGGCTGCAGGAAACAACAAGAGTTTTTTTTATGCTTCTGATTCCTCCCCTTTTTCATGCATGGTTCCATCCTCTTCTGACTGATCATTCAGAAGCATGAACTTTCCATCATTTGTTAATGGCACAGACTTCATTAGCTGAGCTAATGCTTCTGGGTCCTGAAGAAAAACAAAAAAAGCAGCAATCTTTTAGAGGAGCACTCGCTTTTCCCAGTACTTCTTGTTCAAGTTTTGCAATTTTTATTTTTATTACAACCTTTAGTCTAAAGGTTTGAATGTGAATAATTCTGGCCTAAACTTTGGCAACAAGTAATCCCTTTCAGTAAAACCACCCCTTGGTTACGTAAGAGAAAAAAAAAAATCATTAATTTTGAGCGTTTATTGTGCAGTTCTTATCTGGCAATTACTGAAAAACAAGGAGAAAAATAACTATCTAAATAAATTATTTATTATACTTGTGCTTATTGCCTGTAATTAAAAGCTCCTTCCTCCAACTTGTTCTGAAATCATACTCATAGAATGTTTTGGGTTGGAAGGGGCCTTAGAGATCATCTAGTTCCAACTCCCCTGCCACAGGCAGGGACACCTCCCATTAGACCAGGTTGCTCAAAGCCTCATCCAGCCTGGCCTTGAAATCATAGCAGCAAAAGTATACAGCAAATATTAACGACTGGTGTAACATCTTCCTGTAGATAAATTTATCTACAGTGGGCTAGATAACTTTGCCATTCATTTTAAGTAGAAAAGCTTTGACTGCTTTGTGTGTTTTTCCTCCCTAAGGGAGGAATGAATATTGTTTTACTTAATGAAACAGCAATGAGTCCAATTTATACTTCACGTGACGGAGTTTGGTTTTTTCCAAACTGCTCACAGCTTCCTTTCAAACTTGAACAAATATAGTTTGTGTAGTTCTGAATTTGATTTAGGGTGACAAATTTTATCTCAAATTAAGCTACTGCAAAGTCAAACTGTGTTTATTTTTAGATGAACTACCCAGGAGTTGTGATAAATAATGTCTGCAAGATTTTGTCATTAAGAAGAGTAGCAGTTCCGTTTTCTCACGCATACCAGAGGTACCTGGACAGTGCAACCAAAAGCAAAATATGGTGCCTCACAACACAGACCTGGGGAATGAAACAAACTTACCTTCTGTGCCTCAATTATTTCTTTCCCCAAGCTAATGGCATAGCAAATCTATGAAAAAAAAAATAAAGTACAGGTTTGTTTTTTTTGTTCCTTAATTGGGACTAAAGCACAGAAGTGTCAGTGCAAACTTAAGTCTTAAATGCAGGTCTAAAAGCAGAGGCAGAACACCAATTCACTGGGCTAACTACATAAAAATAAAACTCATCTTAGGTTGTGCTTCAGCACTCACTTAGGCTGGTAAATCTTTGTATTCAATTCAGTTTGATTCACCTAACTTCATATCCAGAAAATGAGAGATCTTTTCCAGTGCATGCAAAAGAATTATTACTTGTCTTAAAAGACAAAAATTCTCCAGCACATTCCTTAGTTTTAATAGCCTGTTACTATCATATGCAGCAAACACCCAGTGGTGTTAACACAGTATGGCTGCCTTGTCTTCGAAAGCTTTACAGATGCACATTTCAGATGCTCATTTTTGCTAGTGCTGGTGGCAGACACACATGCTTTCCCCTATCTCTCAATGCTGGCATTAGCAATCACATCCTCTCCTCCTTCTTGTACATGCTGCTGTATTATCTATAAATTCAGTCCTTTTAAGACATAGAGCCATGGAAGGCTTGTGTGTTAAGGCATGTTTGCCTGGCAAGGAGCTGAGCTGCTCTTGCTTCTATAGCACTGTTTGCCAGATGTGTGAACCAAGAAACCTAAGACTTGTTTTCTAAATAAAGTATTTTACTGAATCTTATACAAACCTTTTCCCCTTCTGTGTTGCTCTCAAAAATATACGCGCTCATGGATTCTTCTCCCAGAGTCTCACTGAGATGGACCACAAAGCCAATCAGTCGCCTGTTATCCTGATGAGCAGCAAACTGTGTCACAGTGGCGAGTTCAAACTGGAAAAGTATAATAAAGAATGTATTTTTTTTTTAACCCGCATGTGGTTAGCTTGGTCAAGAGCTCAAGTTCATGTGACTGAGTATTCAATGCTGTGGTCAAAAACCAGATTCAAAACAAAAGGTACTTACACTTGTTCGTGTAACTTGGGTTTGAGGATCTATTAACCTGCAATTATGTGTAGGGGGAAAAAAAGAAAGTAAATTATTTTAGAGTGATTCTTAGTAATGTCTGAGTACTTTACAATAGTAAGGCAATCACTATAGCAATTTTACAGATGAGGAAACATGCACAGAATCAAATTTTATATCTGTGATTTCAAGTTGGTCAATGGCAAGGTTCAACTCTAGACCCTGGCTCTCATCTGCCTGACATGTATAGGTCATAGCATCTTTCTGAATTCCTAATTTGGTAAGCATCCTGAGTCTATGGGTTACTACACTAATACTCATACGAACATAAATGTACTCCAGCTGAAGTGAATGTCTTATATCAACATATTCTACAGCAAAAATACCAACAACACCAGAGCAATGGTTCCCTTGCTGTTACTACATGTAAGGAAAGAGAATCTTCCAATGGATTTTTTTTTTAACATCCTTTTCTGTATCTTTGCAGTGCCTTATAGCCCCACAGCATCCTCTAAATTTTGGTAGGATGCTCTTACAACTTAGTCAGGAGGATGATTTATAGATACTACAGAGTAAGAAAGGAGACGTTTTTACTAAGTAACGTGAATCTTGGGATCTTGCTCCCTCAAAGGGTGTGTTTCTTGGAAATACAAACCCAAAAATACTTTACTAATCACAAGTTGCATGAAGAGAACAGAATGTTGACGTGTTGAAGATTTTAGAGTACCTCAAGTTCCTGCTGGTGACCATGAGATGAGATTCAGTCATACGGAATATGTTGTGAATGGCACGAGCAGCTAACACTTGTCTCATAGCTTCATAAATCACCTCACTTGTGGCATCTGACTGAACAGCCATAGATCCTAAAAACCGAACTACAAACATCTGCTGCAAGAGTGAATCTGAAAAAGAAAAGGCGGAACTTCTTCACAGTGCTACTCCAACCTTCCTGTAGCTGAAGGTATGAGTGAGATTATTTTTTTCACTTTGGAAATTAAATGGTAAACCTCTGGTTGGTGACTGTGTGGGCAGTGACTTCCTGCTATGAGCCCTGCAGTGCTCTGACCCAGTTTTAAATAATGCTTGGACTGGCAGCAAGTAAGGGAGCCCAACCCCTCCCCATGCCCGCCCCCCCCCCCCCAAAAAAAATCATAGTTACTTGGAAGCTTTAAAAGTGTAACTAGTCCTTTATACCTTACTAGACAGTAAAATTCACTTGCTTATCTTGTTATCAGGTGCACATAAACTGTGATAAATTTATAATTGTGCACAAGCCTTGGCTTCTATAAAATTAACTCTTTATCTTTAAACCTTGCACATTCCTCACTTTCTTCTGTGTCCTTCTGACCTTCCATACAGCTGGTTCCAAAGAGTTTTTCATTAAATCCTTCCTTGCTCGTTGACTATCACCACCAGACTCCTATCTCCAGCTAAGTAGCTATTATGCAAGAAAGCCCTGATTTGATCAGGCTCCCCTTATGGCTGGTGGTGAGCAAGGTAAAGCGTGAGGAGTCCTGCTGAGCATGACTGCTCAAAGCCCACAGCAGCTGTCTACCTTGCACAAGACCCACCCAGATTGTTAAGCATCAGCTACACAGATCCGCTTGTGCAGTCTGAGACATGGGGCAGTCACTTCAGCATTGTCCTCTCTTCTCTGTGCTGCAGCGGAGCAGGGTGTTGGTACTGCTGACAGTGCAGAGGTGCCGGCTTGTCACAGCTCCTCTGCTGTCAGGCAGCTTGCACCATCCTACCTCGCAATGGCAGAGCACATGCAAGCAAGAGTGTTCAGACCAGCAGGTTCTGCTTTGGTTCTGTGAGTAGTTTTCTGACAGGGGCTGCTGGTTCCAGACAGCAGTTATAACTGGCACAGAGGAAGAGGAGTACAGCCAGGGTGTGAGCCCTGCGTGTGCTGGTAGAGGAAGGTCAGAACTGCTGACTTTTACTGGCACGTCACTGGGGGGAGGGAAACAGGGCACCAGTAAGAAACTCCTTTTGCTGAAAGACACATGCTGCTGCTGCTGCTAGCTACATGCTGGGCCTCTCTCAGATTTAGATTGTGGATTTCAGAGTACATGTGGGTAATAAACAGCTACTAAGCATCCTCAAACTTGAGCAGAATTAGAAGAAGTTAAGACCTACTAAAAAAAAATAATAGAATTAAAGACAAAACCCAAGCAAACCAAATCTTTTTGCCTTTAAACATCTGAAAGAAACCTAGTCTGGAATACAGCGTGGATTGTCAAGGAAAAAGGTGTTTGTTTTCACAGACAGTGATGCTTAAAGAACTGGCTTCGGAAAGATAACTACCTTTAGCGGTACTATCGGTCCCTTACTGCTGCTCTCTGGTGTCAGGTGCTCCCATTAAGAGACACTGGATAGTTCACAGATGAGTTAGGCCTAAAATCATGACTAATTTTATCTGAAAAAATGAAGCACTGACCTTCCTCCTCATCTTTGCTGCTGTCTTCAGATTCCCCAAACGGGTTTGCACGCCTACGAAATAAGAATAAAAACTCTTAATTACAGATTGTTGTTATTACCCACACACAAATGCTGTAATACCTGATTTTCTCCCCTGAAATCACTCCATTAAAGTGACTGATCACTGTCTCTGGCCATACCTGCCACCTCTGTTCTGGTCCAGGAATTCTGTGGCAGGCAGAACAATATCAAATTGAATTGGTGTTCCAGGAGCAATGAGTTGCAGGGAGTCTTGCATGCCAGCTGATTCAGTGGGAATGATTTTATCATTTTCCACATCCTTTACATTCTGGCTAAAGTGAAAATAAAAAAAAAAGTTTTAATCAACCAATGATAGCCTGCCTCTGTTTTGGAAGATTATTCAAAAATCCAAAGTGACCTTGAACTAAGTATAAATATTTTCCTATTGACCTGTTACTGAGGACACTAATAAAATATGTTTTATTTTTTGTACCTAAGATTATTTGTGAACAGATGTAAAAGTGACTTGGGAGATCAGCTGTCAGTGGAATGGCTGTTTCCTTTGCCCAGTGAAATAGATGGCAGTGCTCTTCTATTTACAAATCTGCGATCAAAGCAAAACAGCTGTACTGTGAATAAAATTAGAAAGAAATTGACTGGCATTCCCCATGGCTATAGGGAATCTTTGGAATCTGTAAGTAATCATAATAAAGGGCATCATAAATCATAGTAAAGGCACTAGCCTGAGAGGCAGAAGATCTGGAAAAGGTTTGAATTTCTACCAGTAAATAAATGAGTAAGAATTTACAATTTTTTGACAAAACCTGCAGAGAAGTCTCTTCATGTTGAAGTCAGTGTGACACAAACTTGCCCTATTTTATTTATCACACTGCTTCTGAAAGCTGGATTCCAGTCCAGCACTGGGCTTGAAAGACAACTCTGATTATGAAGTCTGAAGAATTCCAATCATGTGGACACAAAGAAATGATGCATAAAATACATATTTTGATATAAGCATATATCCTAGAGCATTCTGAACGATTTTTGAAGGAGGGGAGCTTTATGGACTGACCTGAATGAGCACAAGAGCACAAGAGAACAACAGTGTACAGCTGTGTAATTCACATTCCTGTGACAGACTGACAGGAACTGCTTGAGGTAATATGCAAGAATATACTTACTTCAGTGTATACTGGGGACTCTGCTGTATTATCCACATCACAAGTCATTCCCTTACAGCAAAGCACTTAAAAGCAAAGCACTGTGTTTGTTTCTGAAGAAACAGCAAAAACCCAATGGCAGTCGCAAGGAGCTTCAAAGCTGTGATGTGGAGCAATAAGCATTACCCTCACCACTTAGCATCTCTCACAGCTTTCGGTACGAAACATCAGAAGTAGAGGAATTTGCTGGAACACACAGGCTTGTAAAGGCAGGGCTTAGACAGTGCTTTCTCCCGGATGACTGCTGCCCTGTAAAAAGAGCATGACTGAGCACAGAGTCTCTAGTCCATGCAAGTGAGGTTATTACCTGGGGTGGAGAACTTCATGTTTTTTCGCAAAGCTGGTAATGGGAGTCACTGCTTGCAGGGCTGTCTGATTTAACCTGATTGCAGCTGCCTATGAAAACAAGACCAAACTTTTACATACGTTCTTTACATTGTCATGTAAAGAACAACGGGAAAGCAAATTGGAAGGAATAAACTGAAAGATGGAAACAAGCTCGCACCTCTGGATTGTCAGTGAGATAGATCTGTCTGGAGATGTTGTTGATGGCACATATCCACTGGAAGAGAAAAATGAAATTGAACTCCTCAAACTCACTTGTATATCAGAATAACAATGGTACAAAAATATTTTTACCTCCTCGTATTCTTTCTTGCTTTCTGCTTGAAGGGTTATACCCCTAAAATATAAACACAGTGTATCAGTGCCAACAGTGGACACCAGGACTGTTTGACTCCAGGTCTTACAATAACATCACCAAACTTTGTATCTATTAATCATCAAAGGAACAAAAATCACGAATAAGCTGCAGCTAAAGGATACCGCATGTGCTGTTCAGGCACAACTGTGGGGGAGGATGGGAAGGAACACACTTTTAATTTGGAAACACCCCTCTGGAAACCCAGAAAGGCTTACTACTATAGCAAGCATGTTTTACATGAAACAGCATCTGAAAGAGTAGGTGTGACTGGCTGTCCTCAATTTAAACCTGTCTCATACACTTTGCCTGTAGGAGTAGTGATCTGAAAGCAGTATCTTCTGTCTTCACAGTCTACAGCCATAACAGAGCAGTTGTCCAGGTCCTGAATCAATCCTCCAGCAACTGCTCCCCTTGGCTGACACATTAAGTTGCCACCTTGAGTGAAGAAATACAGTCTTTCCCAAGTTGTAGTCACCAAACCTGTTTTACTAAAGAGAAGATGCAGTGATAAAGACTCATTACTTTAGAAATTACTACAAACATATATGAAACTGCAAACATATCCTGATGCTAATCTGGACTTTACGTTCAACCCTGAAATATTTTTTATTATGAGTCTCTGTTAAGAAGTAAAAGCAGCCACCTATTCCTAACAGAGACTAATCCTTAATCAAAGCTGAAGAACTAAGCTAATTTCAAACATCCCAAGTTAAAAACATTCTCTGCTCTATCTTCTAGTTAAGGAATAAAAGAATTACTGGTATTGAGTAACTGACATAAATGCTATTAAGCTGGATAAAAAAAAAAGTATTTTTAAGCTGAAGAGCAGCATGAACAATTTAATCACAAAGAATCATAATTTTTAAAAGTATCTTCTGCAAGTAGTATCTCAGAGTCCATCTTCTCCCTCACTTTGGAGTCCTATTATATTGTAATCCAGCTCTTACAATGCTAAAAGAAACTAATAAATGTCCACTCACAAGAAAAAAGCCCCTAGTCTAACAGAAATAAACTGGTATTTAATCCATCACATAAACAGGGTTATTATATGCCACCAATATACCCATGGAAGTTGAGAGAAGATTTTATTTGCAAAATCTGAAGAGGTAACTCTATGTATGGTGTATATTCAGAGTTAGGCACTTGCACTGTCCATAAAGCTTTTATCTGTGTAAAGGAGGGCGTTGATGAAAACAGGTATTAACTACAAAATATAACTGTTTATTTTTGTAAACACTATGTTTTCATTAGCCCTAAGAACTGGCAACAATCTGAAGCCAGCCCCATCAGTTTCCAATTTTTAGCCACTTGAAGAAAATCATCCCTGTAGGTGAATTCAACCAGAAGTAAACTTCTGTTTTCACGAAAACAGTCTCAAATGCCTCTAATTTGGTATAAGCTTCTAAAACAGATTTCCAAATATGACAGAGATACTTAGGAGCTGAAGAGTACAGCTACCACACATTCAGGAGTCTCAAACATCATTCCCTGAGGAGTCTTTACAACCTGAAAAAAATATGTAGCAGCTAGTCAGCAATTAAACAAACAGTGCATAGCAACAGTCTTCTTACTTTCTAAGATTAAGGTAGCCAGCCTTCTGGATAAGATTTCTATTGATAGCAGGTGAAGTTACATCTGAATCTGGGGTGTAAACAGATTCATTAACTGCAATCAAGTCCTGCTGGGATATCCTCATTTTTTCAGCTTCAGCATCCAGCTCTCCCTGTATGCTGTAAAAAAATCCCAACAAAAGCCATCATTAGTCAATTTATACCAGGATATAGCCAACATCTGTAACCCAAAACGAACAAAAATACCGGTTGAGATTATATTGGAGAGTAGTGCAAAGATAAAGTCTAATTCTCAAACAGACTTTATAGGAAATACAATCTAAGACTACAGGTCCAAGGCTTTCTCTAAGGACTAGATAAATCAGTGCAGTTAGAAAAGAATGGAAGGAAGCGACATACAATGGGGAACTGCTCCCACAAAATGTCATCTGAGCCTGAAGAGAAGATGCATATGCTCTGAAGGTATTACAATGAATTAAGGAAAATATGGCTATCTTTGGCAGGCTGGCAGCAACTTAATTCATTGGATGTCCCCTTGCTCTTTATTTTGAAAGCCCAGCTAGAAGATATTACTCTCAATGTGTCTCAGAGTAGCTATGCTTTCTTTTTTGCAATTTGTACTAAATGTAGTTATCTTCTTTTCCCAGAGAAATATGTAGGGACATAATGATCAGATTATGAGATTGCTTTGTAAGACTGACAGAAGCACACAAGAAATGCTTGTGTTGAGAATGCAGTTTATTGTTTGAGTGTCAGCTTCTAAAAGCCATGCTTGTATGAATT
Source organism: Syrrhaptes paradoxus (assembly GCA_013400615.1). Lineage (NCBI taxonomy): Eukaryota > Metazoa > Chordata > Aves > Pterocliformes > Pteroclidae > Syrrhaptes > Syrrhaptes paradoxus. The sequence continues at coordinate 22,216 of VZTO01004842.1, forward strand.
TACACTGCTGAACAGATACAGATGTTGCACTAGTATAGAAGCACAGTTCAAAGCAGGCTTTGCTATAGTATCTCTTGGCTTTCACAGATCTTTCTTTAATTCCTGCACTGTATAATGTGCAGGAATTCTGCCATGAGACCACCTATTAACTGATCAGATTTTCAACAGTAAGTTTTCCATGAATTCAGAATGATAGAATAATGAAATCAATAGCTCAAGCCTCATTTTAGCTTTATTTTTTGTTTATAATACTGTCTTCCACTTTGATGTGATTCAGAAAACATTCTTGGTGCAGGCTGGCAAAACTGAACTCATTTTGAACCTATCTGTAAAAATCCAGTTTGCTGAAAGTAGTAACTGTGAAGGGGTATCTGAGTGCAAAACTGAATTCAGAAAGTGATAGCTCATTACAGAAGCATCATATAGATATACACTGCAGTGCTGAATATCTGTGTATTCATTGTCTTCCTGTAAGACACATTTGGCATAAAGCAGGAAACAGAGCAGCCATTTTGCTGGAACAAGCAAGCAAAGAAGTCAGAGTTGTCATCATATGCCAGTGAAATACCTTCATAATTTTTTTTTCTGCTCTACTGTCAGACAATCATTGAGAGCCACTTAATTTTCAGAGGTTCCCACAGACCACTTGACAGTCCCATCCCATCAATAAACCTGCTTTGTTTCCATCAACCTTAGTAAATCTGTGTTTTTTCACTTTCAGACTCTTCTGATGGATACACATCAATGCAATGGGTATTGCCATTTTGAAAATGTGACATAATTAATACTACAATAAAAAAAACCCACAACCTATTAGATAAACTATACATGAAAGAGCTTAGATCTCCATGTCAGCTGCAAGCACTGTTTGGTACATCTGTGGACAAGGGAGTAGGAAATGGTTGTAGACTATCTGTGTTGCCCTTCTGTGAACTTGAGGTCTGGCTACATGTCTGTGAACTGAGGTCCTGAGGGAGCTGGCTAATGTCCCTGCAAGGCTGGTTTCTATCATCTTCAAAAGTTCACTGCAGTCAGGGAAGGTTCCTAATGACTGAAAGAAAGTCAAGTGTCACACCTGCCTTTGAGACAGGTAAGAAAAAGAATCTGGGGAACTACAAGCCACTCAGCCATGCCTCTGAGTCCCTGGGAAAGTTACTGAGCAAACTCTCCAGCCAATTCCAAACACATGAAGGACAAGAAGACAGCTGGGACCAGCCAGCACAGATTTACCACGGGCAAACCATTATTCCTGACCATCCTGACTGCCTTCTGCGATACACAGACAAGCTTGGTGGGCAGGAGGAGTCATTGATGTTGTTTCACTTGACTTCATCAAGACCTTTCATGTGATCTCCCATAGTATCCTTATGGCCAAATTGGCAAAATACAAACTGGAGAAGTTAACTACAAGATGGATAGAAAACATGGCTGGACTACTGAGCTCAAAGGGTTGTAATCAATGAGACAAAGCCCAGCTGGTACCCAGCTATTAGTAATGTTTTTAATAAGAATACTTCTTAATGATGTTCTTAATAAGCATACTTCTCCAAACTTCAGGAATTGTTAACTGTATCCAGGCTACTAGGAAAACTCATGGGGTGGAAACACAAGAATACTTGTCATTGCATACCTTAGAAAGTCATTAATATCTGCACCTATGCAATAAGCAACTTTTCCCCTACTTCCTAAGTGGTTAAACCTTTCAGAGAACATGAGCATATAACACAGGCTGTACACAGCAGGACCAGAGATCCATGTAGTCCACTATGCTGTCTCAGCCAGTGGCAAAAAGCCTGAGGGAAGGCAAGTACATATGACTCTTCTCCCATTCTCCTCCCCAGTGTTTGGAGAAGTTGGTGATATCCTNTGAATTTACACTGCTGAACAGATACAGATGTTGCACTAGTATAGAAGCACAGTTCAAAGCAGGCTTTGCTATAGTATCTCTTGGCTTTCACAGATCTTTCTTTAATTCCTGCACTGTATAATGTGCAGGAATTCTGCCATGAGACCACCTATTAACTGATCAGATTTTCAACAGTAAGTTTTCCATGAATTCAGAATGATAGAATACTGAAATCAATAGCTCAAGCCTCATTTTAGCTTTATTTTTTGTTTATAATACTGTCTTCCACTTTGATGTGATTCAGAAAACATTCTTGGTGCAGGCTGGCAAAACTGAACTCATTTTGAACCTATCTGTAAAAATCCAGTTTGCTGAAAGTAGTAACTGTGAAGGGGTATCTGAGTGCAAAACTGAATTCAGAAAGTGATAGCTCATTACAGAAGCATCATATAGATATACACTGCAGTGCTGAATATCTGTGTATTCATTGTCTTCCTGTAAGACACATTTGGCATAAAGCAGGAAACAGAGCAGCCATTTTGCTGGAACAAGCAAGCAAAGAAGTCAGAGTTGTCATCATATGCCAGTGAAATACCTTCATAATTTTTTTTTCTGCTCTACTGTCAGACAATCATTGAGAGCCACTTAATTTTCAGAGGTTCCCACAGACCACTTGACAGTCCCATCCCATCAATAAACCTGCTTTGTTTCCATCAACCTTAGTAAATCTGTGTTTTTTCACTTTCAGACTCTTCTGATGGATACACATCAATGCAATGGGTATTGCCATTTTGAAAATGTGACATAATTAATACTACAATAAAAAAAACCCACAACCTATTAGATAAACTATACATGAAAGAGCTTAGATCTCCATGTCAGCTGCAAGCACTGTTTGGTACATCTGTGGACAAGGGAGTAGGAAATGGTTGTAGACTATCTGTGTTGCCCTTCTGTGAACTTGAGGTCTGGCTACATGTCTGTGAACTGAGGTCCTGAGGGAGCTGGCTAATGTCCCTGCAAGGCTGGTTTCTATCATCTTCAAAAGTTCACTGCAGTCAGGGAAGGTTCCTAATGACTGAAAAAAAGTCAAGTGTCACACCTGCCTTTGAGACAGGTAAGAAAAAGAATCTGGGGAACTACAAGCCACTCAGCCATGCCTCTGAGTCCCTGGGAAAGTTACTGAGCAAACTCTCCAGCCAATTCCAAACACATGAAGGACAAGAAGACAGCTGGGACCAGCCAGCACAGATTTACCACGGGCAAACCATTATTCCTGACCATCCTGACTGCCTTCTGCGATACACAGACAAGCTTGGTGGGCAGGAGGAGTCATTGATGTTGTTTCACTTGACTTCATCAAGACCTTTCATGTGATCTCCCATAGTATCCTTATGGCCAAATTGGCAAAATACAAACTGGAGAAGTTAACTACAAGATGGATAGAAAACATGGCTGGACTACTGAGCTCAGAGGGTCGTAACCAATGAGACAAAGCCCAGCTGGTACCCAGCTATTAGTAATGTTTTTAATAAGAATACTTCTTAATGATGTTCTTAATAAGCATACTTCTCCAAACTTCAGGAATTGTTAACTGTATCCAGGCTACTAGGAAAACTCATGGGGTGGAAACACAAGAATACTTGTCATTGCATACCTTAGAAAGTCATTAATATCTGCACCTATGCAATAAGCAACTTTTCCCCTACTTCCTAAGTGGTTAAACCTTTCAGAGAACATGAGCATATAACACAGGCTGTACACAGCAGGACCAGAGATCCATGTAGTCCACTATGCTGTCTCAGCCAGTGGCAAAAAGCCTGAGGGAAGGCAAGTACATATGACTCTTCTCCCATTCTCCTCCCCAGTGTTTGGAGAAGTTGGTGATATCCTGTAACTGTTGAAGAGACATGGTGCTGCCTTTAGGTCAGCACTAAGCAATACCTGACTGGGCAGACAAAGAGTCACACTTGCATCATGGTGTTGGTTGGTTGGGTTGGAAAAGCTTATTTACAGCTTTTCCGCATCTTTAGAAAGCTGAGACTTCCTACAGTCCCACATCATGTCCAAAATGTGTGCATCTTAGCACCTAGCCAAGTCATAAGAGAGGCTGAGCAATGTTATCAGATCCAAATTAAATTAGACCATATTTTGCAAGCTAGTGCCTTTCTACATTTTCATTAAATATCAGAATAAGAATTATTTAAATTACATTTTGAAATAAAATGTAACAGTGCTGTCAGCCTTTACATAAGTGCTACTTCAATGAATCTTTTGATCGGCTGCTTTTGTTGCACCACAAATTGCTTCCAACAAAACTACTCTGGCATCTTCATGGTTCCCGAGACTGGATTCCTCTTCCTAAGGCATGTTTCTCCAATCTCCAAGTAGAAAGGAGAGAAAAGATGACAACTCTGAAGTTACATGCATTTGTGGCAATTAAACCAATTGGTTACTGAGAATATTTTAGTGATCTGTCTTCTCTGCTCTGTTTTTACACTGTTAGCAATACTAATTGCATAAATTAAAATATTTTAAAATACAAAGACTCGAGTTTCACAATCAGCTTAAACAGATGCACGACTACATCACTGCTGAAATTCTGTAGCTGCACAATGGGCCTCATGGGCTCGTTGTTCCAAGACAAATAAAAAGCCTTAACTTGATTAGCAAGCAGATCTGACTCACCGAGGCCTTGTGATCTCCAGCACTAAAGGAGGAAAGGAGTGGGTAGCAGAGTTTTCATTGTCTGTGTAATCTTAAATCATGAAACCGTGTCCTGTGTCAGTANGAAAAGATACTAAGTATAGAGGTACAGGAAGTAAAGAATCATTTAGTGATATAATCTACTATACAGGGAGATTACTTATAACACTGTTCTCAAACTAACAAGCATGCATTATTTAAAATGCCAGCAGAGTCAGAATAAGTAATGATTTGGATACAGTCCAATATGAAAAGTACTAAGTAATAAAGAGAAGGACTCAGTTTAGTGTTCCAGCTGATGTAAAATAAATGACTAATGTTCTCTTAATATGATTAAGTTTTAAATGTAAAGTCTACATTTACAGGGACTTAATTATAAATAAAATGTAAATCTTCACTACCAGGGCCAGGGAGGCACGAATAACCATAACAGTAGGAGTACAAAAGTGAGGCAGTTTATTGAAATAAGGACTTAGCAAAGCAGGATGAACTCAGTGGAACGATACAACTTATACTGGATGCAACAAGTATGTTCTCTAGGGTGAGGAGTTTTGTTTGCCTTTTGTAGCTATAACATCAAACACTATAGGCCCTAAATCCTTATTTGGGAGATTAATGGGTTATTGTTATAGTATTATTACAGAACACCCAGCAAGTATAAACACCTCTCAGAATGCACTTTAGCTCTGCAGTGCACTGACAGCATTTTCCTTTATATGTATAAGCATATCTCCTTTCCACCTGCTGCTTTAACAAAATATGCCCAACAATGCAATGCAAGCATGGGGAAGGACTCTCATGAGAAAGAAAGAGGCACTCTCTGTTATGTGCTGAAGGTTACAGCGCTAAAGTATTGTGTTACCTTTGAACCATGTCTGAAACAGATGATAAAAAGCTGTCCATTCTCTTGGAAAACATCTCTGCTCCTTTCTTAAAAAAGTTGATCTGAAAAAACAAGAATAAAAAAACCCAACAGACACTGGAAGTTATCTTGGCTTTGACAGACAAATAACAGATTGTGGGGACTGTGTGAACAGCAATCCCATTATGACTGATACTTTCGACTGGCAATCAAACACATGGTCAAAACAGCTGCGCTGCCTTTGTATTTCTCACTTTTGCAACTTTCCACCCTTTTACACACACAGAAGCTACTGGCAGCTGACAGGTATGTTTCCAATGAACTTGATAAATAACTGAAATAGGGGAACAGGTAGCCTTCTCCTATACTAGCACTGCACAGAATTGTGTCTAGTGGTGTTATGAGCCACTGCATGCAGTGCCACCATACCAAAAGGAATGGGACACAAATCATCCATTAGATTTAGTAGTCCAACCTGGACTGCCAACTCCAACTCAGAAATTTTTAAATTGCTGTAGCAGTCAGGAAAGTGATGAAGTATAGCTGCACTAGCAGAAGCCTCCAGGGCAATCAGTTATATCAACTACAGATTGACTATGGACTTTGTTCTACTGAAGGAGCTAAAAAAAGCTACTAAGGCCAAAGCGCTCATTTTGTGACAGAAGATGAATTCACTTGTCTGGTATGGCTCAGCAGGCATGCAGCAGCAGCAAAGCAGGGTAGACTTGACCTTGGACTACCCACTGTGGGGCACACAGTCATCATTAGGACCTACTGGCGAAACATGGACATGGAAACATGTGTGAAACATGGATGTGACTAGCACATGTGTGCAATCAATTAGCTTTTTTAAAAAATATATAATCAGTGAACTACTCCAGAAAGAATGTAAAAGCAAATTCTTGGCATTTAAGCACTTTATTAGCTATTTCATCCAATTTTACTTGTGATTCCACTCTTTTTCCCTAACTCTGGGATGTGGGATTTCTCTTACCAGTAACTCAGATTTCTGCAGCCATGTTATTGACCACAGACTCCCTTTACAGACAAAGGACAGAAAGCACACACTGCTAAAGAATGGTTCACCTATTCTATTTCAGAAGCCTTCTTCAGGAGGGAAGAGCTCTAAATTCCACTGATGATAATGACTGACATGCCTAGCTTAGATGTTGATGTCTGTTTTCAGTCAAATAAACCCTGCATTAGCCACTGCTTCTTCCAAAAATTCTTTATGGTCTGCTCAGTAATTGGAAATGTGAAATACGAGACACA
>VZTO01004843.1:5545-115482 GCA_013400615.1 Syrrhaptes paradoxus
AACACCTGATTTTTTTTTTTTTTTTAATAGCAGAATAATTTCTACAGACTATTACTCTAGTATGTCTTCTGGTGACCCACAAAGAAATGGCATCAAAGTGGCAAAACATCTAAATAACTGTAATGGAGAAGTGAACCATTATGCTTTGCTTCAGCCACCACTGTTCTCATCTTAGAGTTAATATTTTTTGGCTTAAAATACCTTGTTTAATGAAGTTCTTTTCCCCTTTCACATTAATATTGTTTTGACCTTTAACTTGCATAAAATTGAGTATTTCTGGTTTGTATAGCCATTAGAGGTAATAGCTTCACATACTTACATATTTCAACCTTGTTTCGTGGGGAAATGGAGGCCTTTATCTAACCATGCTGTATTCTTTCCATCTTTTCCATGAAAAAAATTTTAAAAGGAACCCCGCCACCTCAGTATCACGTAATTTTCCAGTGCCTCACTCATTTAAGGTGCCAGCTTAGGGAAGGAAATGCTTGTTACCAGGGAATTGAAATAAACTGTGAATTGCATTTGCATTATTTGAAATAAAGTGAATTGAGTTGAATAAGTATAATTTTTAAAACTTACTTGCTGGTTAGGTAAAGAGCATCTAGAAAGAAAAACTTTTTGCTGCTTTGGAAGTCCTGTTGTATTCTGTTTCTGTTGCTTTATTTTCAGTACCAGCAGAGACGTCAGCAAGAAAATATGCAGCGTCAAAGCCGAGGAGAAGCCCCTCTTCCTGAGGAGGACATCAATAAACTTTTTAAACCGCTACAGCCGCCTGCAAGAATGGAGTCACTCCTTATTGCAGGTAATGTTATAACAGCCTTTTCAGCTCATCTTTTCATATATGAATGTTAGCTTGGAAGTTGTTATCTTAGAAAGCATCTTAATTTTTCATTACCTTTGCCATCCTGGTGTGATATCTTGGCATTGGTAGTATTCCAAATACTGTCCTTCATTTGGTCAAAGGCAGTGGTTTTAGCCTGTGATCTACAGCCCTAGTGTCTGAAGTACTTAAAAAAAAAAAAGTTGCTAGGAAAACCAATCTTATTGTTCACAGGCAGTCTATGCCTCTTTTAGAAAGTAAGCTTCCACACGTAGCAGAAATTTAAACCATCTAGGTAAGTAACAGAGGCATGTTACCCACGCAGGTATGGGCATATGTAATTTTTTGAAAGCAAGCTACTGTGTTGAACCAGAATGGCTGCATAAAGCTTTAAACTTGATGTATGGAGACTTTCTTCCCTTCTGTTTTATTTTTGCCGTGGTACCTAGCTCCTGCTTGATCGTCTGGGCCTCCTGGGTTGATGGGAAAGGGCAGGAGCAGCAGCCAGAGCATCTTCCTGGCTCCATTCTGAAAGGGTGAAATGGGATTTTAAAGGAAAGCTGGAGAAATGCCCCACTGAGCAGGCTTTCTGCACAAATGGATGTAGCCACTACTGAGATCAATAAGCTGCTCCCTGCACTTGTACCTGAGCTCCTCCCTCAACTCCCAAAGTTAAGGGCGCTGTATGGACAACAGTCAGAAATAAGCTGTTTGGGCTGAACTACTGATTCAGAGCAGAGCAACTGTCTGCAGCCCTAAGTTGCTGATAACGTTGCTAGGTGTTGAACTGGCTATTGCAGCAACTGAGAAGATTTTACTTTTAATTTCACATAGAATTGGGATAATTTCTTTGATTTCTACAGCCAGAGTGTTAGGGGAACTATCCCCATTTTCCTGCACCCCAAGCTGAAGGAAAATGTAAATGGGAACAAAACATAGGGATTTTTGGTCATAGAGTCATAGAATGGTTTGGGTTGGAAGGGACCCTAAAGATCGTCTAGTTCCAACCCCCTGCCATGGGCGGGGACACCCTCCACTAGCCCAGGTTGCTCAAAGCCTCATCCAGCCTGGCCTTGAACCCCTCCAGGGATGGGGCATCCACAGCTTCTCTGGGCAACCTGGGCCACTGCCTCACCACCCTCACAGGGAAAAATTTCTTCCTAATATCTAATCTAAATCTGCCCTCTTTCAGCTTAAAGCTCTTACCCCTCCTCCTGTCTCTACACCCCCCTGATCAAGGTCCCTCCCCATCTCTCCTGTAGCCCCCTTCAGGTCCTGGAAGGCTGCTAGAAGGTCTCCCTGGAGCCTTCTCTTCTCCAGGCTGAACAACCCCAACTCTCTCAGCCTGTCCTCAGAGGGGAGGTGCTCCAGCCATCTGACCATCTTTGTGACCCTCCTCTGGACTTGCTCCAACAGATCATGTCCCACCCCCTCAATTTACTGGTGTGCTGCTGTACATAGCCACAGTTTGGTACAAAAGTCGGTGCCTGTCCTGTGCCTCCTGGAAGGGTGAAAGTATCTGGGACCTCACAAGGGCAGCAGATCAGAAAACCTAGAAGCCCTGCTAAGTAATCTAAATCTGGAAAATGTAATGAGAAGGCAAATTATTTAACGATAACTGGCTTTTTGGGTCAGTTATCTATCACCTTGTTTTGTACTGACAGAAAATTAAACCAAAGGAATTTAGTGTACAGAAAAGAGAGCTTTGACATTAAAAAAATAAGTTAATTTGAACTACCACTCTTAAATTTTGGAGTGACTGAGAGATTATTTTAATATCAATACTTTTTCACACTGCTAATAAGTACTGTTTTAGAAGAAGTAATGTTCTTGATATATTATTCCTTGAAGAGTCTTTCACAAAAACCTATTGTTTTGGTAGTTTTTACCAGTTGATGGATCCTAGCAGCATTAAAGTATTTAAACATTCAGCTTTAGCATAGCTTAAAAATGCGACAGGAGTTTGTACGTGTGTACACATGTGTTTTATGAAGGTGATAGCTTAGGATGAATAATCTCTTACAAGAGGAGGAATTGAAAAATGTTATACTGAAAGGAAAAAACAGATTTCAGCCAAAGTACTCTCTTCATTTGTTCTTTTACTGTAGTCAGGGGAAGAATTGAAAGCATCCACTTCAACTCAGATGAAGTAAAGTTTGTGGATACAGAACAAAACTTAGCTCTTTTGTCTCTGAGGCATTTAAAAACTTTTCAAATAGAGCATTAAATTGGGAGTTTATTGGCCTTCTAAACAGTCTTAATTTTGATTAAACTGGCTTCATGTTTTGCTATTCCTAGCTAACAAGGGAAATAACTTGTAGCAATACTTGTGTAAAAAAGTTTTGATGGGCGTGTTTGATTTGTAAAGCACTGACATGTCTTCATACACTGATGAGTTTTGAAATAGCAAATAAAGTGAAACATTAGGTGAAAAAAAAGGCGAGCAAAATGTCAAACAGGAGTACCACAATTTTTAGTCTGCTCCTGGAAAATATTTGTTACAAATATTTTAATAGGGACAGCAGATGCATAAGAAGAGAACTGAAGTGCAGCCTTGTAGTATTTTTAGGGCAACTAAATTGAACAATTAATGTGATTAAGCTTTCAGTACAGCAGCAAGAATTGTTTATTTTATTGTCAGACGTCTTTTCAGAAGTTTTATTTAACAGAGCTGTAGGAAAATTAAAGGGTTTTTAAGCACACCAGTTTCCCTGTTCTGCTAATTTATTTTTTTTTACCAAATCTATTTGGGAATATTGAAAATGTAAAATTCCTAAGTGTAGAGTTGTCAGGTGGCTTGGTTGCTTCTCTGTATAAATCCTGGATGATTAATGCAGATTTTGCTTTTTAAATGGATATTCTAGGATGTCTTTCTGAATTTAAAAGTGACAAGGGTTTTTTCTTCTTTCCTGTTCACAGGTCAGATTAATACCTACTGCCAGAATATTAAGGAGTTCAATGCACAGAACCTGGGCAAGCTTTTCATGGCTCAGGCTCTCCAAGATTACAACAACTGAAGAAACTTTGCTGCCCTCACCAGAAAAAGATATTTACAGTTTTCTACTGTTCATGATCCTCTTGAAAATTTAGTATATTTGGAAAAGAGTCTTGTAAAACAGAGTCACCTTGGTTTGTGTAGAATTCTCCTGTAAGGAAAATAAAGGCAAATTTTAATGATATTTTAGTATTTCCTTATTTGTTGGCCCTGTCGGACTGGAATTTTCTGTGGTCACTCAGGTTTTCTAAGGGTTTGGCAGTTATTCGTGTTTAGTCATAACAAATAATACAGGTTTTATTTAACTTATAATCTGAAATAAAAACAAATTGTTACAAATGTTCAGTATAGCTGACTTCACAGAAGAAATGTAAGATTTCCCAGTTTTGGTTAACTTACAACCATAATACTCTAGTCACTTGGAGCAGTTACTCATTTTACTTTGATCTGTTTGGACAGTCTGGTGCAATAGACCTTCTATATCACAAATATTTCATAGGCTTCATGTTCGGAACATACACAACTGGTGTGATGTGGAGACTGATCCCCACCGTATCCTGTTAAGCAGGGTTCCAATTCTCCATTGCCACCACCAACTGGATTGAAGTCCAGTGACGCTTCTGAAGTCTTGATGACAGAAACTGTAGAAGTAGCTAACCTGGAGCAGCTGGGGTGGTGTAAATGGACACCATACTCACTCTGCATTAAGTTTGCCACCTGGATGTGCCCTTATTCTTGAACTTGGGCTACTTATCTTTTTAACATGAGTGTTAATTTAAGGGTTTAATACATGGCAACTCACACGTGTTACTGTCATTGATTTCTTTTTTCCTTGAGTTCTTTCTTGCGTGTGGTGTGATGAGTTCTGAGAGCCTAAAATGGCTGAAGGAGTGTGGTTTGGTCTTTTAAAATAAATAACATCCTCTAAATATGGACCTAGCATGGAATATTTCAGCCTCTAAGGTGAATGTTTTGGAAAGTCAGAAGTGTGTGAAAACTGGGCATTAGTGACTAAAAACTTATTCTTTTCCAGTCTAAACTATAGAGATTGCCGTGTTTATGTAAATATGATGCGAATTTTGTTCAGCTCTCACTTATCTGGCAGATTGCCAGTCTTCTCTTTTGCCTTGGAAGCTTTGGGTATCTTTTTGTGAGCTTTCATAGAGTGAACTTCTTTGAAATCCAAGATTAGTTCAGTATCCTGCTACAGTGCCACATGGTAAATTCATTTCCTATACAAATAATATTCAAAACATGTTAATTTTCTAGTTTTCTGCAGCACCAAAAGAACCACTAGGGAACAGAAGTGGGAGCAGATAATTAGACTAAGATGAGACATTTGAGACAGAAAAAACTGATCTGGATAACTGGGAATCGAAGACTGACTCTGTAGTGACTGTGTATAGAAGGAAGCAGCAGTAACATTCTACATGCTAGAAGCTCTGCAAAGGAGATGTTAGCAAAATAAACACTTGGAATAGGTTAAAAACAAGTTCTGTGTTTTGAATTAGTTCTTTAAGATTGAGGATGTAAATGTGAGAAAGAAGGCAGTAATATTCTAGTGTGCTGGACTTTAACAAGATCAGTGAATTTCATCTAGCTAAACTGGATGTGCTACATGTCAGTTAAAGCCTATGAAGAAATGTGGAAGAGTTCAGTAAAGATTTGTGGCTTCTAAAGGTATGGGATTGAGTCAGGGAAATGAGATATGAAAGCAGGTCAGGTGTAAGTAGGCTTTGGTGATGATTTTGACTATTCTCTTCTGAATCACACTTTGCTCCTCTGTCATGGGGAAAATCGTTAGAGGAAGCCTCCCTGAGTGAGGGAGGTGGAGTCAGTTGAAGCTGTTGGTCTATAAAAGACAATCAAGAGCTGCTGTGGAGATTAAGAATTAAAAGGGATGGGGCTGTGTCTCCATGCTGGGTTTGGTGTGAGCTTTCCCCACTGTCTCTATATTCCTTGAACTTCTCTTTTATGTTCTCTTCCTAGTGTGAATGAGCTGGCAGCTCATTCACCATAAGGTGTGTCCTTTCCATTTCTAATTGTCATAGCACTATCTATTTTTTCTCCTTCCTTGGTTGTGAAAGGCTTTTCTGTATACTAATAAAAATGTAATGGTATTAGAGTCTTTAAAAATCACCTCTTAAGAAGTTAAAACTTAAGTCAGTGAGCGTATTGTCATTGCAGAGGTAAGCGAAGCCTCTGCCCCATGGTTCCATCTCCATTGTGTCTGCAGGTAATGCATATGCACACAGGAGACAGCGCAGTCATTAGCTGTACCCATAGTCCACATCTAGTCACTGTCTCTCCTGTCACACTCCTAACCGTGCAGGTCTGTGTTAAGGCAATAGTTTTGTAATTGGTTTTTGTGCAGAAATTGTAAGAGAAAACGTTACTCTGGAATCTAGCTCTAGTTGTCATGAGTTATCGACAGGTCTTCTAAGCCAGATCTTTTACACGTCTTTCAAATGTGAAGATTGAAAGAAGAAAGGGGGTGATTGTTTTGATGCTGAAGAAAAAAATGTCTTTCTTTTAGTTGATAAGTACTTGGGATCTTCAACAGCATAGCTGGTGTAAGGTGGGTGGATGCAGTTGGTGTTGCAGAAGTAGTTAGAAGGTTTGTACTTCTATAGTTCGAGGAGTCACAGTAATGGACAGTGCATGACCCTGCTTGGTCACAACGCAAAGTGGAATAGGTTAATCTCAGCCTCTCTAACAGTCTGAAATGTGTCTGGTTATACTGACAGCCCTGAGGTTATCTTCAGGACAGGCAATAGGAAAGGATGATAAACTTTGGACCATCTGCTTGCTTAGCTAAAAAATTAAGTGTAATTCCTCAGACTTGGTTGTGTGCCACAGTTGTTTTCAGAGACTAATCCTTATTGATAAGAAAATGAAACTAGGAGAGTTTTTCTGTAATCCAGACATATTTGGTGTGCCATTATCTTGACATCAAGATCTGTTGTGTTATTTCCATTATCATTTCCTGAAGTTGGAGCAAACTCCATCTAAACTGTAAGCATTCTGCTGCCGACTGCCCACATGGAGGAAACCTGGGGTGCTTTCCCCCCTTTTACACAAGTTATCTTCTTTTTCTTCTCAGTTCCACACAATGTTCCCCCAAGTACTGAAACATTCTAGACTCTGACTTTTTACTTCTCTGCGTCCTGTCAAAGCTTGGTCTTTTGTGCAGAGCTGAATGGTGTGAACATAAGGTCCTGCCAGGTAAGAATGGGCAGTGTTAATGCAGATGTGAACAACTGCCCAGAGTACAGCCTAGAGAAGGTCTGGGTGAGGTTGCAGATGTCCTTTTTGGTGCTAACAAAGACATTGGATTGGATTGGCAGTGGCAACTGTTGTGGTTTAACCCCAGCCAGCAATGAGCACCACACAGCTGCTTGCCCACTCCCCCTCGCCTGCCCCCCTGTGGGGAGGTAGAGAGAACTGGAGGAAAAAGGTAAGAAAACTTGTGAGTTGAGCTAGGAACAGTTGAATGATCTAAATAAAATAGTGTCACTACTGCTACTCCTGAATTGTAATGACAAGGAAAGCAACAAAAAACCCCCCCACAAACCTAAGAAAAACAAGTGATGCAGCTGCTCACTGCCCGCTGACCAATGCCCAGCCAGTCTCTGAGCAGCAATCCTGTACCCCAGACAACTTCCCTACCTTACATACTGAGCTTGATGTTTTATTTATGGAGTATCCCTTCGGCCAATTTGTTCAGCTGTCCTGGCTGTGTCTCCTCCCAGCTTCTTGTGGAGAAGAAGCTGGGAGGGCAGGGGCAGTATGAGAAGCTGAAAAAGTCCTTGGCTTAATGTAAGCATTGCTGGGCAACAACTAAAACCTCAGTGTGCTATCAGCATTGTTCTCAGCACATAGCCTCATACAAGCTACTATGAAGAAAATTAACTAAATCCCAGCCAAAACCAGCACACAACCAATAATACCTGTAAAGAACCGCCTCACATCTTTGTGTTTATGCTCTTTATGCATTGCAAATTCCTGGGCACAGAGTCATTCATTGATCTTGTTGGTTGGTCTTGCCTAATTTTTTTGCCTTCTGATAGATCTCCGATATGATAAGTCACTGGTGACAATCTGAGACATCTGCAAGAAGCAAGCACTACTTAATGGTTCTCACTTGATAGTCAGAGGACTCCTGGTGCTCTGTTAGGAAGTCGTTAGGAGCTGGTGATGCGAACAATAATCACCAACTGAATATGTGCAATGTGTGCAGTAAGAGGAATCGAATTGCTCTCGGTAGAACTGCTTCTCATCCACTTTGCCAGCCCTGGGTTGAAAGATATGTCCCTCATGAATTTCCATGCCTGTGCATTTTCTTTGCTTGGATTTTATACTTCCTTTTAATTTTCTTCAGATTTTGCCCACAGTTTGTTGATTTTTTTAAGCAAAAAGAGCATACTGCTCTAAATCCAGTGCCTTCTGTCATTATGTGCTTGACTTTTCCATTAATTCTCCTGGAAAGCTTTGTCTGCAGTTGGAAAGATGCTTTAAATTTTGTGATCTGAAGGTGGAATTTGTGGTGGAAGTTTCAGTTGCTCAGGTGTTGGGTATGGTCCCGAGTTCAGCTTTATCATGCCTCCGGTTTCCAGCTGTAGGGGACGGTGCTGCTGCTCCTTGGAACTAGTCCAGAGGGAGCGATTCAGAAGCTTTTCATACCCATTTTACAACTGGAAGGACGTTTATACAAAGTTGGGCTTGTGTTTTATTTTTTGATCTTTTAATTGACAGACCAGATTGCTACTGACACAACTTGTCATATGCTGAGCAGTAGCAAATTGCATGGAGCTGTAGAGGATGTCTTTAAAAACAGCAGCTTTGGCAAAAGGCTCCTTAGCGAGGGAAAAGTTAATGTCTTACTTCAATTAAAGCAAACATTTATATGCGAGGAAAAATGGCCAGATCCATTTTACAATGATATTAAAAGGCATTAGGNATCCTGTACCCCACACAACTTCCCTACCTTACATACTGAGCTTGATGTTTTATTTATGGAGTATCCCTTCGGCCAATTTGTTCAGCTGTCCTGGCTGTGTCTCCTCCCAGCTTCTTGTGGAGAAGAAGCTGGGAGGGCAGGGGCAGTATGAGAAGCTGAAAAAGTCCTTGGCTTAATGTAAGCATTGCTGGGCAACAACTAAAACCTCAGTGTGCTATCAGCATTGTTCTCAGCACATAGCCTCATACAAGCTACTACGAAGAAAATTAACTAAATCCCAGCCAAAACCAGCACACAACCAATAATACCTGTAAAGAACCGCCTCACATCTTTGTGTTTATGCTCTTTATGCATTGCAAATTCCTGGGCACAGAGTCATTCATTGATCTTGTTGGTTGGTCTTGCCTAATTTTTTTGCCTTCTGATAGATCTCCGATATGATAAGTCACTGGTGACAATCTGAGACATCTGCAAGAAGCAAGCACTACTTAATGGTTCTCACTTGATAGTCAGAGGACTCCTGGTGCTCTGTTACGAAGTCGTTAGGAGCTGGTGATGCGAACAATAATCACCAACTGAAAATGTGCAATGTGTGCAGTAAGAGGAATCGAATTGCTCTCGGTAGAACTGCTTCTCATCCACTTTGCCAGCCCTGGGTTGAAAGATATGTCCCTCATGAATTTCCATGCCTGTGCATTTTCTTTGCTTGGATTTTATACTTCCTTTTAATTTTCTTCAGATTTTGCCCACAGTTTGTTGATTTTTTTAAGCAAAAAGAGCATACTGCTCTAAATCCAGTGCCTTCTGTCATTATGTGCTTGACTTTTCCATTAATTCTCCTGGAAAGCTTTGTCTGCAGTTGGAAAGATGCTTTAAATTTTGTGATCTGAAGGTGGAATTTGTGGTGGAAGTTTCAGTTGCTCAGGTGTTGGGTATGGTCCCGAGTTCAGCTTTCTCATGCCTCCGGTTTCCAGCTGCAGGGGACGGTGCTGCTGCTCCTTGGAACTAGTCCAGAGGGAGCGATTCAGAAGCTTTTCATACCCATTTTACAACTGGAAGGACGTTTATACAAAGTTGGGCTTGTGTTTTATTTTTTGATCTTTTAATTGACAGACCAGATTGCTACTGACACAACTTGTCATATGCTGAGCAGTAGCAAATTGCATGGAGCTGTAGAGGATGTCTTTAAAAACAGCAGCTTTGGCAAAAGGCTCCTTAGCGAGGGAAAAGTTAATGTCTTACTTCAATTAAAGCAAACATTTATATGCGAGGAAAAATGGCCAGATCCATTTTACAATGATATTAAAAGGCATTAGGATGTCAGTAAAATAAACAAGGAAGGGTGGCAATGTATTTATCCAGCAGACCCAGCTAAAGACTTCAAAAGCTTTATAAGACAAAAAAGAATGTGTGCAACAAGGATTTCCATTCTTGTTTACATGATCGATTTATTAATCTCTCACCATGACTGAGGGTGGTGTTCCTTAAATGTGGTAAGATACATCAAGCTTTTGATCTTTTTTTTTTCTTCTGCATTTGAGCAACACAAATTTAGTCTTATATGTAAAACTGTATTCTGTTTTCATCATTCAGTGTGGGATTTCATCTCTTATATCTCAGTAAAACTGACGGAGAGTCGTATCCAACAGGCTAGAAACTTGAAAGCTGATGGAAAGATTCGGGGGTCTCGCGTGCAGTGTTTGCCTGCTTGTGTATCCTGACTTTTGAAAACAAATCAAAGGATTTAAAGTAGATTTTGTCTGTCATAGAATTGGTTGTTTTGTTCCCAGATCTTTCTCTTGGCTTCTTTAACGTTAGCAAATTTAATTATTAGCTTGCAGATTGCATCTAAGGCAGGAAAACATGTTAGATAACTGGAATGCCCCAGTTGCAACAGACTTGCCTGTTTCAAGATGTGGTAATTAATATGCCTGAAAGTGAAGCCTAACTAATGATGACCACTTTATATATTCTAGGAGAAGAAATAAGCATAATGATGATCAAGGCTGGTCTGTCTTACAACTGATTGTAACACTTGAGCAGCTTTTGCTTTGGACCAAATGTGTGACTTCCACACAGACACTTACTTTTTTTTTTTTTAGCTTATCTTAAGCAAAAAGTGTGATCGTATTAACATAATGCACTAGTCAGGCAAATCCATTGTTACTAGCTATGAAGAAACTAGTTTCCAAAAGCACCAGCAATTATGAGCTTCAACGATGTTAACAGCTTGCTTACCTGGACTACAAGGTCATATTCAATAGTCATTTTTAACGTGCCTCCTGAAGTCATGCTGTAAGACTATCTAGGTTTTGAGTACAACTAGAGGGGAAAAAAAAAACCCTTTCAGTTTATGGAAGAGCATATTCTACAGTTATGTACGTGAGCACAAGCAGTCGTGCGCTTGGTTTCTTGTGGCATTTTGGTCTTAACTGCATAAGCCCTACTTATGTCCCTGCCCATGGCAGGGGGGTTGGAACAATATGATCTTGAAAGTCCTTTCCAACCCTAACCATTCTATGATTCTCCTTCTTTAGAGAAGCTCAACATAACCCGTACTTACGCTGATATTAACAGCTGTTCGTACAAGGTGCATGTGTGAAGAGATCTGGGTTTGCATGGGCCACCAGCATCTGTCCTGGAGAGGATAACGTAGATGGCAGTTGAACAAGCTACTTGGAAATGAAAAACTCTTATTTGCTAATTGATTTTCATAAGACTTCAGTGAATCTTTGATGAATCCCCACTCCAAAAGGAAAACTTTCGACTTGGGAAGGATGCCCAGACATTTTAATTTTACGCATCTGTAGAAGGGAAATAAGATGATCTATGAGAGGAAAAGAGGTTTCTGAATGGAGCACTAAACCAGTTACGTGGTCACAAAGTGACTGGATTGTGGCTGTCTGCAAGTTATGGGTGCTGGCATAAAAGTAAAATCCTCCAGTGTTGGTGTGAATATTTCTTAAGTCATAAGAATTTTCATTCGATAACAACATTATTAGAATAAAATTCTTTTGTATTTTTACGGCATTTTTCGACTATCTTAAAATAAATGACTGAAGTGGTACAAATGGGACATCTATCTGAAATTTATCATCCCCTTGGTATGCAGCTGCTGCTTCCTTTCTTGGGACAACCGAAGCTTTGGTTCTCTCCTACGCAGCATGGCAGGGCTTTCCTCATGGAAGGAGTGAAAGGGGGCTTGGGCTATGGGCTGAGCAGTCTCCGAGGAGGGAACTGCCACACCTCCACGGAAGCTTGTCCCTGTCTTGTGTCCCACTAGCCACGAGCTCTCCTTGTCACCATCTCTTTCTGCCGCAGCAGCTGTGAACTTGCAACTCCTGTTCCTGGAGTGTAAGTAGCGATGCTGGTAGCCATAGGTGAATAATTTCCTTATGTAAACGGCAGCTCTCCGTGATAAGAAACACATGAGCTGCTTCATCATTCACAACTGCCTGGCAATGTAGACATGAGCCTAGCAGGGAATCCTGTATTCAAACCTGGATTCAGCAGATCTGGATAAATGCCCTGAGCAGGTCCTCGGGTCCGAGTACTTCACTCCTCCCATGGAAGAAGGAGCGATTCTCTCTTTTGTATTTTCAGAGCATGAGCTCCTTAGGCCAGATGTGTCTGTCAGACGCATTTAAAGTGCTTCATGTGCTCAATCTAGCCCGCGCTCAGCAGGTCCTTGATATCACTTGGAGAGTCTAAGTAAAATTGCCTGATTGTTACATCTTGTGGAGAAAATAGTCCGTGATTAGGCCATTAAAAGGTTGTGAGCTGAGTAACTGGATGAAGATTGCACTGACAATTGAAGCTTTTCCTGTCTCTTGAGGGTTCAAATTTCCAAAGTTTAGTGGAGCAGATTTTATCACATGAATCCATGCAGCCTGCTGTGCCGGCTGCGTTTGGAGGCTGCGCTGGAAGCACAGCTATCCTCTCTCGGAGCTAAGGGAGGGGAAAGCAGCAGCACACTGCAGTTGCCTGCTAGATGTACCTGACACAGAGAGGTGTTAATGGGTTTCTTTGCTACTTGCCAAACAGCAAAGCAGTGTTGTGGCCAGAATGTGTAGATGAGATGAACCCTCCTAGCCTTGTAACCCTACCAGCCAGACAAGGTTGTTCTGCCTCGTCTCTTCTTAGCACCTGCTTTTAATTTCTTATGTCTCTTAATTCTGTAATTAGCTCATCACTTTATTTATTTTTGGCCATACTCTGTGCTCATATTCAGCCTTCCTCCTTAGTTATTCTTTGAATTTTCAGCAGGGTGATGATCATAACTCTTGTTTCACTTTATGGAAGCACCAGAGATTTTCATGTAGAACTGTAGTTTTCCCCTTTTTTATTTTTTTTCCTTGCTCTTTTTTTTTCTTTCGTTCTTTCTTTTCTGTAACCTCAGTTTTGGAAATAGCTGAATCCCTTGAGCAAAAGCTTCCCAAAAAAGATCCTATTAGTCAGACAGCTAACATCAGGAATGTTTAGCCTGAATTGTTCAAAGTTATCCTGAAGCGGAGTGTTACAATGGAAAATGTTAAGTAGCCTCTGCATAAATGCGGCTACTTGTGCTGCCATTAATAATCTTGGCCTTGTAGAGAATGTTCTTGCGCTAGCTATATTAGATTAACCAGTAAATTTTCTCCATCTTTAATGGCTATCAGATTTAAGACTCCTGGGCGTAAGCCTGCTGCCACTAAAGCTGATGGTAAAACTGTTAGATTCTGTGTGAATGTGGACTTTTCAGGAATAATACCAGAATTTTGTACTGTTGAAATATGTAAGTACTAAGAATACAAGTATATAGATATTACAATACAAACCTAAAGTGAATAGCTTTCAGACCAGACTTAACTGTGAACAAGAACGTGTATGGCATTTCAGTCAGCTTTAATGTTAGCTTGTAAAAATTTTTAAGTATGTTAAGAACATAGGAGTCCCCATGGTTTCTGGTAAAATTACATTTTTTAATATGGTAGAAAAAAAATTGTGTGATGAAGGGTTCAATTTCATTTTTCTGAATACTTCATATATCTGAAGAATATATATAATATCTAAAGTCATATTGATATTTAATGTTTTATCATTGTGGTTCTGCTTGCAGCCTCTGCACCTTATTCCATCACCCTCAGATATGCTGTGGTGTTATTCAGATTTAAATAGCTTTTACCATTCGCTGGCAAGAAAGCCATTCCAAAAATACTGTCTGCGTTGCTTGCTAAAAACCATGCTAATGTAAGCTGCTGCCCTTGCCAACTGGTGATGACTGCCTGGTGCCACTATTAAAGAGCAAGTAAACAAGCAGCGTCCCAGGGTCCCAGCTGCCATATCACCACTCGGGCGTAGTAATGTGTGCCGTACTCCTAAATACAGGTGAGACGCTTACAGATCTAAAATACTGAGTATTTTGTCCTGTATTTTGTATGTGCTAGGCAATTTTTTTATCCCCATGAAAGTCCAGACTGTCTTCAATGCTTTTTCATGCTGGTTTTGAGTTCCCAGAGTTTTGGTTTTTTTTCAGAGTTAAATCCTGGCATGGGCCAGACCAGAGCTGACTTTGGGAGCAAGTAGTGCAGTGGGATGGGGTAACTCACCTCGCTGGACTGCTGTGGTGTTACACCCTGGAGCAGTTTTGCGCTGTTCTGCCATGTACAGTGTGGACGTCCTGCAGTCTGAGATCCCTGCAGATCCCTGGAGCCTGTGCTTCGTTCCCCACCACGAGCCAGGGAGTAGAGAGGGACGCGAGAGGTTACGGTGTGTCTGAGATGGGAGGTCTGCGCTGCCTCCTCCCAGCTGGAAAGTGAGAGGTGGTGGTGAGTGAAGTCAAGAGCTTTACTGACCGTGCCTGGAGAGCAGGAGCCTATTCCCAGCAGAGGAGAGCTGGTGTCCCAGAAAATGTGCAGGGACAGGAGTAACAGTCGATCCAAAAAAGACAGACAAACCACACACTCATATCCATCGTACAGAGAGCTCACAGTGAGTGCTCATACTTGACCACCCTGCAAAGTGATCGGATCAGCTACGAATGAGCATCTCTATTTTGGAGCACTCTGCTGAGCTAAATGGGGAACCTCTCTGAAGCTTGTTTGTGGCTGATTTTAATAGCAGCAGTCTCCTCTTGGTGTGTGGGGCTTTAATTGTACACGTCCCATTAGTGCTAATGGAGTTACGCACCTGAAGTCCTATCCATGGAGATGAGACTATAAATCTAGGGTTACAACCTCATTAAAGTTGTTTATTTCATGTGTAATAGCCCTTTTGCCACCAGGATACCTTAATTCATTACTTTATTTGTCCCTTTGAATGAAGTCTCCTCATCTCAAGATAACTGCCTTTTCTGTGCCATGCCCTGAGATGACTGCTCATCCTTTTCTCCATTTCTAGTTCTCAGCATGGCAAAAAAAGCCAGGACTCATCTCCTGAGAGTTATTGCAAGCCTGATACAGAGAATTTGTTTTTAATCCTTTAGGCCTCACCAGTTTCTGCATTGTTTTTCATTATGAGTGCTGGAAGGTGCTACTAGGCTATGCTTTTTTACCAGCTGTACGCAGCAGTTCCCCATGGGCAGCGAGTGCGGGGGGAAGGAGGGTGCAGCAGCAGCCAGGCTCGTGCTGGAGAAGCTGCGCGTGTGCATCGAGGAATGAGCCTCAAAACTGGAGCCCAGCCCCTTCCCTCACTAAGGCCTCTATGCTCATCTCATCCCCCAGCACCATCCTGTGTTGTCCAGTGATTGCTATTTCTGTTCATGTTTGTGAGTGTCTTTCTGAGTGAACTTTAAAAGCATTGCAGAGCTTCCACTTCACTTTTGCACTTGGTTTTCGATACACAGCTCACTGAGTTAGTTTGCAAGGGTAGCTATGGTTTGGAGCACCTTGTTTGGAGACGGATCCAGATGAGACAGCAGCAGGTATTGAATTCCGTGTTGTGCATAGAAATAATAACCAAAATGGAACTTTACCTTGTTCTTTCCATTTCCATTTTATTTTCTTGTTCATTTAAGTGAGTAATTGAGATGCAGGTTGCCCCCAAGTACCTGATTCACCTGAGGGTGCATGGTAACCTGGGCAACTGGACCCACATAAGCCACCTTAGAGGTGTTTTAAGTTTATGTAAGGACTTGGTTATTTGAGAGAGCTTTGAGATTTCAGGTGTACTGAATGTCTTGTTCTGTTCCACTGTGATGAAGCTGTGCCTACCATTGGCACATGTTCAAGCTATGGCATCACAAGCTCAGCTGGTGCCCAGCCACAGCTCCCCTCTCCCCATCCATAGCTGAGATCACCGCTTCTCAGCCATCCCAGTGCCCCACTGGCAAGACAAGCAGCTAAGCCGGCCTTGCAGTCATTCAATTTGTGCAAGCCCAGGGAGAGAGTGAGGACTCTTCAGTGAAACTACTGGCTCTAGCACTTTTGTGGTAATCACATACATTTGTCTATTAAAAGAAACAAATTCAGACACTGTCACTTTGTGCCAACTTTTCGTTCTTCCGCACTGATCTGGTTTATTCTATATCTATGCAGTTTTTTTGTTGTTTTTAAGGGGTTTTTATTTTTGACCAAATCTGAACAAAGTAGTGGCAGTAAAAATCAGGCCATTTTATTTTAACATCTGGCTTCGAGTTGTGTTTGACATTGGCAGAGAATAAATAAAGGCATTCTGTTCTTTCTCTGTGAAACAAGACTTTTTTTTTCTGGGTATTGAGGTGTGCACTATGCTCTGCAGAAAGTGCATCCCATAGTTCCTCACAAAACTTTCATAATTGTGGTCTGGGTAGCATAAATGTTTAGCAATCGACTTGGCAGGGGAAGCGCTGCCGGGAGCCACCACCCAGGGAGCACCCCACCACCTACTCCTCAACCAGCAGCACCAGCACCACTGAGAACTTGGCTGCCGTGCCACCTGGGTTGCTGGTTGCTGGCCTGGGCAAGTCCTTTGATGAGGCCACACAAGCTGGCTTTCATCTAGAGGCTACCACCTGCAAAGAGCTCTTTGTATCACTTGCCCATAGTGTGATTCATCTCATCTGGCTTCTGCTGCCCGTGTTGGACCTGATCGTCTGGGCGCTTCTGAGAGAAGTGTGCGATGGTCAGGGGACCAGATGTCAGCGCCTGCTTTCAGATGAGATGTTTGTGCCCCGAGCTCTGCTGACTGCAGAGGTTACCTGCTCAGTAGCACACAGACTGTCAGTCAAATGAATGCAGCCTCTGGTACCTCCAGTGAGATCCCCATGGGGTTGAAGGTCCCACCTGGTTTGTTTTGGCTCATCCATATCTTCTGTGTGCCCTTTAAATGAGGTGAGATCCATCTCTTCATCCTGGGCATGTGCTGCTCTGAATTTCCACCTGGAAATGGGAACAGAGAGAGGCTGCACATGAGGAGTGTCCTTGCTGAACTGTGTCACCCTCAGCTGCATCTACCAGGAGGTGCTTTGTGGATTGTGCTCAGGCATGCTCTGAAAATTGAGTTCCCACTGATAATCAAGCTTCAAAATATGGTACGTGCCTGTCCTAGAGAGGGAATCGTGTTGGTTACATGAAGTGTATCATGTTGCCAGCTTTGTCGATATTTTTGTATAGCTACAAATATTTTCTATCAAGTTTTATTAAGTGAGACCCACATACTTCTTCCAGCTGTGACCGTGCGGTCTGTTCCTACATAGCTGTTCACCCCGCCCTTGTGCAGCAACACTTCCCAGTCATGCTGTGGTGCAGATGAAGAATTTGGGTTTGAAGCTGGCAATCTGATTCCCATTAAAGCTCTATGGAAATTTGCCACACACCTGCCTAGGAAGCTGGAATAAATAATTCAGTGCTGCACAGTGATACCTAATGGCAAGCAGATCTTGAATAACCTTGTACTGGGTTAAGCTCATCAGTGCTCTGTCCTTTCATGACAAGAGAAGGAAAAAAATCCCAAGACAGTCAGGGAGAGGTTAAAAAGGGCTATGGACTTTCTCCCCCTTGGAATGAGCTTTCAGCCCTTCGGAAAGGAAGGGACTGACATCTGGTACAGCTGAGGAATGCAGCTACGAGAGCAAACTGTGAGACCTGGTAACGCTCGCTGGGGATAGTCGGCAGCAATGAGAACGTGGCCGTGTTAATTGCTACATGTTAATAGCCATACAAGGCAAAAAAAAAAAGTGTGTGCAAATCTTTGTGTCTGACTCCCATTTTTGGAAATACCTTCAGACTTTAGGAGCAAGTGTCATAAGTAGGATTTAGACTCCTCATTGCATGGATCACTTTTGCAAGGAAGGCCACCTTCACTACATACATCTATTAACCATTAACTGTGGGAGTAACTGTTCTATAAGCATGACCGATTTGCCTTCACTTGGATGCTGTCACAGAAAGATATTCTGAAAGCTAGGCAGACAGGAGCTCTGGGCAGAAATTTCTAAGTTTAAGTCCTGCGCTGCTTAGAAGTCAGTTGGTTGTGTTTGTTTCCTAGTGCTTTCTCACCTTTTTGCTATCCACATGCTTATGGACACCTGGTGATTGATATCTGGAGTCAGAGCAAGCGTCATCAGATCTAACTGCTGTTGTTTCATTTTATATTTTATATCTCTAAAAGGCTAGGCATCTTGCATAAGAGGTGAAGCCATCATGTTTTTCTTTTAGAGTTCAAAAGCTTATCTATGAGAAATTAATTTTAAATACTGGTTTACATTTTAAAAAACTTGATTTACATAAAATTATATTAGCTTTCTGTCTGCAACACCTCTTAATATCACTGTTTCTTATTCTTGAACGCCAAATAATCTCTGCCTCCAGGCTTTTCGTGATCGGTGAGTTACACTGAAGACAATATATCTAATTTGACCAGGATGATGCACTAACTCTGAAACATGGTGCAGCCGGTAAAAAACATAATCTAATCTTGCCAAATATATGTATAGGTTAAGAATGTAGTAACTTTAACAACTGAAGTTTGTGACTCTGGGCTCATGAGCTTCAATGACAGCTCTCTCCCTCCTGCCCTGGTGCCAAGCCTACAGCTGCACCCAAGGCACAGCAGATTGCTTCTGTTCGCTGTCACCAGAAGCAAAAACGCTATCAGCTTTGTAGAGACACCTGTGAATCCTCTGCAACCCTTTTACCTACAAACTTGCCATCACAGGCCTGATCTTGAATAGGGGAGGAAAAAAAAAAAATCTTGTATAGCGTCAGGTGTGCCAACCCAAGCTGAAGAGGTGCCTCGCTGCAGACCCGGTTGCCCTTCCTCGGCTGCGGTGGGCTCTCGTCTCCACTGTGCTGCCCTGCGCCCCTTGCGGGGAGCGGCCCCCTGGGAGGAAGAATAAACTGCAGCTACAAACAGACCCTTGCTTTCAAAGCAAGCAGGAAAATAGCTGTAGATGCAGACAGGGAGAAGACTTGCTGCACAGGAAGGTGGCATTCTCATACAGTTTCTTTCCAGCACTGCAAGCTCTCTGGACCGATGTAAATAATAAGTGAATTAAACAGAAGTGGTTTTTACTATTATGTAGGTATTGTAATTATTTCCAAGTTGTATGGCAAAGAGATTTTTCTGCATGTCTGTGCTCGGTGGGAAACTGTAGGTAGGTCTGTGTGCTCAATTTCAGCATTTAATCTTGGGACAAGTAGGTTAACAAGTAGTCTCTCAATGACATTACAGTATTTTGTGTTTATGATGTCAAAGTAAGGCCATTCTGATTTTTTGACTTCCATAAAACACCCCATATACTGTACTAGGAAATAGTCACTTTTTTACATATGATGTGCCAGGTTGGTTTGGTGAGACAGTTTTGGTACATTTCCAAAGAAACTAGAGTTCTGGGTTTTTTTATTTCATTCCACCCGATGCAATCTGATCTACTGCTGGCCCCATGTGAAGCCAGTTTATGTACCTTTGGCCACACAGCCCCACATGATTACTAGCTGACTTTCTTGGCTCTTAGGAAAACTGTCAGGCAATTTTTTGATGTTAGCCCCAAAAAAGGAGAAACAGGGAGCTTACTGGTCCTAGCTCTGCACACAAATAGTGGGGGAAAAGCAGCACATCTTTTCTTTAAATGAAGGGTCATTTTAAAAAAAATCCCTGAACTACATTTTTCTTCTGACTGAACAATTATAAGATGCTGGTTTCTTTACTGGGGAGAAACAGCGTTCTCATATCCATAACTGAAACATATCTTGAAGTGGAACAATCTGCTTTACTAATAAAATCTATCAATCAGCTCAACCTGCATACCCAATAACTCCTAGCAGGTCATGCTAACCGCTCACTGGAAAGCTGTGGGGTCCGTAGTACTCAAAAATATTTCGGGACGTTATTATTTCTCAATCTTTGTTTTCATTTGGTGTTGTCAGGATGCCAAATTTATAAATAACAGGGTCCTTTGACCTTTTATTTAACTACTGGCTGAACTGCATCCCTCTGTTTTCAGCTATGGTTTAACTCCATCGCCCTGGAGACTATTCAGGGTCAGGTATTTCTTGTTGTGCTCCTGGGCAGGGGATGGTGGGATGGGTTGATCCCACAGAGGGTAGGTGAAGCAGCATAGAATCACAGAATCATTAAGGTTGGAAAAGACCTCAAGGATCATCAAGTCCAGCTGTCAACCCAACACCACCTAACTCACTAAACCATGTCCCTAGGCACCACATCTACACGTTTCTTGAACCCTTCAGGGATGGTGACTCCACCACTGCCCTGGGCAGCCTGTTCCAATGCCTGATCACTCTTCCCGTGAAGAAATTTTTTTCCAATACCCAGCCTCACTGCTGGAGAGGTAACACTCCCCACTGGGCATCTTGGCAGAGCGGGGTCCAGTCCTACCCACCGCCAATGCTACCGACCAGGGTTTTGGGAACAGGGTGGGGAAGATATTTGAGGAAATTTGACTCAAGGTACAAATTTTGCAGCTTGGACCAACTTCTGTTGCTGGCCAGGGAAAATCCTGCTGGGAGTTCCTGCATGACAGAGGGACAGTGGGGAGGAGGTGGCACATTCCTGATTGCAGTGTAAGAAGGTGCAGGCTTTGGGAGCTGATGTCACACCTCTGCCTTATTTCGCAGAAACTAAATGAGTGTTTCTCAATTTTTTAAAATCAAAGGACCTGCAAGCCTTTTTGATCTGTGCACCAGCAGCCAAGGAGTGAATGGTGCCTGTGGGCAGGTGCTGACATAAACACCTGCCCAACTGCGTGGGATGGTGTGTGTGTGTTTTGGTTTAGTTTCTTAATTATTTTTCTGCAATCAGTTCATAGACCACCTTCTGGTGCCTTATGGATTGGAGGTTGCCCATGGGCCCCGCAGAGCAATGCTGAGCTGGATGACTCTTACTGAGAAACTTGTTTGTGCTGGATGCATTATAGATGAAGGATTTATGTGGTGTTACATACATCCCCTGAGATAATCACCTCTGTCTCAAGTACTTTGATATCAGTAAGTGACTGAGGTAGAATCTGTGCTCCTATCTAGTCCTACATGCCTTGTTTTGCAATTATCCACCTTCACTTGTTTCCTCGTATAGGCTTAAATTTAGCAATTGTTTGTTTGCAATGATCTACATTAATTCAGACATTGCATCCAAAGGTTTAATCTAATATGTGCATTTCAGGTGAAACAGTAGAAGCCTTCCAGCATCTGTAGTAATTTTTTCTGTATTAAATTAAGGAATTTTTAAATTTAACATAAGAAAAATACACCTAAATAATGTGGGCCAGCTTTGCAGGGGCTGCAGACAGGAAATTGGAAGGTGGATGCTATTTTAGCCCATCTGAGCATTAAAAATAAAGGTTCACAGGAGCTGGACTTCAAGGCCAGCTCAGTGTGGTCTTGGTTTGCTGAGCTTGCTGCTTCATGGGGGGTGCAAGGTCCTTCCTGGGGGTGGATGAAGCGCTGGCAGGAGACTGTCAAGCAAATCTGTGTGACTGCCCTGCGGAGAGCTGTGTGCTGCCATTGCCCCGTACCCCTGTTAGCTGGGGGTGCATTTGCTTCTGTTGTATCAAATCAGTGAGAGCCCATGGGCATTGGCATCAGTAGGTCCTAGTGGTCACCAGCTTAAACTGAAAAGCCCGTCATCTTCGCCTGCGGAGGAGCTGGCAGATGCACGGGGGTCTGGCAGGAGAATGCATAGCCACGGCAGAGAGTGGGACGTTCCCAATTTACATCACTGCATTAACCGGTGTTCCTGTGACCAAGGTCTTGGGCGAACGCTGAGAAAAAGCTGCTCTTGCCTCAAAAAGCCATCACATACTGGTGTCCACTGCACAGCTTGTGGGTTCAGGCTGAGACCTGGTGGTCCTGTAAAAGTGATGGGTTCCCACTCCCTGCATCCCCCTCCATGTGGGGCAGTTCCCAGAGCAACAGAGGGTGAAGGGTGCCCAGGAAAGGCAGATAATGATATGAAGGAAAGGTAAATCAATTATTATGTGTGAAAAGTGTAATTAGTGAGCAGGTTACGACTTAGCAGCTGGGCTTTCAATCTGTTTGGTCAGACCCGTGTCTTCAGGAGTGGTTGATAAGCCGTAATACTTGATTTCTTGGGTACGTAGATCTCATTCTGTGGGTAACTGGCTGAAGAGATATATCTGGGTACGCTGCAATAGAGCTCAATGCTGCTTGTGAACAGCCACTGTCAGAGGATTTGGGGCATGTGCTGCATTTTAAACATTGACGTGGTGGCTGATTTTGTTGCTGTTTCAAAACACTGGAAGAGACAGGGCAACAGGATTATATAGTTCTCTGGCTCTCTTTTGCTTGTTCCTAATCTTAAAGTGATTTTTTTCAGTCATAAATAGCATTCTTTTCATTTTCTTTTAATTTTGTCTGCTGCTTTGGATGTCAGATCTGGTTTATATACTCAGAGTACACACACATTCCTTAAAATAGAAGGATCCTGCTATTTTGCCTCAGGCACTTTGTGGCCCGTTCCTGGTTATAGCAACAGCAAATCTACTTGAAGAGCAATACCCCTCTGCCCTGCCACGTACATGACTCGTAGTGGAATTGGTGCACGCAGCATTGGACCTCTGTGCTCTCCTCATACCCTGCCTGTCCCATAGCTGAGCAAAACTAAATCTTCCCTCACAGATGAGCAATTAGGATTTTTTTGGCCAAAGGAGGGGATGGGGAGGGGAAACCTCCTCACCTGCCCTGTAGGAACACAGACAGCCCTGTAGTCAAGTGGAAAAATGATGGTACAGCGATTTTCTTGCATGGCTCTTGATGCTGACTATATTTTCTTTAAGTGTCATTTCCTGTGGGTGCAGAAGAATCTCAGGTTTCTTTTTGTTTTAGAAGAAGGTAATTTTCTAAGTAATGCTTTAAATTTGTTGAAGAAAAGCTCAAGAGAAAAACTTCAAGGCTCAAAACCCAAAAGGTGAACCAGAAGAAACCCACAGGGTATTATTATTAAGACAAACAAACAAGCCAACCAATTAACCAACCCAACAAATAAAGACCGTCTGGCCTGGTTTCTGATCGCGGCTGGCAGTGCTGTGCATGTCTGTCTGTCATACTGACGTTGTAAATACTCCCTCTGTTCCTCCTACTCCCCCTTGTCTTCTAATTTTGTGAATTATATTTTTAGAAATGCTTCCTCTTGGATGTGTTTGGTGTTGGTGAAGGGAGAGATCAGGAGAAACACCATCACCTCGTCTGCTCTGGGCTTGGTTGTGTTTTTCTGTGCATGTTTCTTTCTTGCTGGCCGTGCTGGGTGCCTCCTTGATTGCCTCTGTTCTGGGTCAGTGGGTGTCAGCAGTTTGGGAGGGTGCCAGGTCCTCGTAAGGCTGATGTACTTGGTCAGGACACTTTTACAAATACGCCTTACATCAATCTAATTGTCCTCTCCACTGACAGAGCTGACAGCCTTCAGACCTCCCAGGATGTCCCCTTCACTGCTTTGTGACTTTTCCTGCATCATTTTCCGTAGCACATCTATCTCTTTCACTGCTGGAAGAGCTCAAGACTGAGCTAGAAATGGAGATACTGTGGCTTTATTAAGAGGATCTGGTATTGTTATTTATTTTCCCCGTGGTTCCTGTACTAATGGCCATTGCAGCTTATGTTTTATTTCAGTCTGACATTTGACAATCCATTTAAGAATAATGGATTCTTAATTTCAAACTTTGCCTGAAAATATCTGCAAGGCTTATGTTAGGAGTTGCCAAAAACAGTAGCCCCTTAGAGGGGAGGCTGCTGCAGCTCCGCATCCCTCGGCCCAGCCAGCAGTGACACTGAGCACACGTTCCCAGGAGGCACGTGAGTGCACACACTTACCTATGTGCACAGCCTAAAAGTAACGCCAAGTAAAGCAGATAGACAAACACAAGACAGTACAAGTGACCTGATCCTGTCCGCTTGTCTGGCTCAGCAGGACCAAGGTCTGTTAGCAGGAATATAGTGATATGCACGTATACAAGGTGGACCCTTCCAGCAGCTGGGTTCAGACTGGATCCCAGTCTGCCCAGTTCCTGACACCTGCACACGTGAGGTGCCAAGGCCACAGCCCCACTCCAGCTTCTGCACGCAGACCCCCTTGCACACACATCCATGCGAAGAGAGAGCTCTACCTACGCAAAAGTGTTAGAGATGGTGTTGTTTAAGAAGGTAAGACAGACTGCTGTGTGGTCAGGCAAACATATTGATCAGACACCTTTTACATGTGCAGCTTGCCCCTTTGATGCCCCTTTCCCTCTGTTTTCCCACATCTGTTCCTCCCCAAGCCACATCAGTCCCTCCTTTTCCCAGCCTTTGTTTCTTCCCCTAAACATCCTATAATAAGTCTCATTCAATCCCAGCACACTCTTCCCTTGCATCCCATAATGAGCCCTGTCCTCCAGGACAGGGGTCCCCAGCCTGTGCAGTGCCCCACAGAGCTAGCTACCCCATCGACTCGTGAAGCTGGGTGTCCTCCACCCCGCCAGGTTGATGCTCTCCTGGGACAGGTCTCGGGGGCTGGGACAGGGTTTCGTGTCTTTGAGCAGGGCTTCCCCTGTGTCTTGGTGCTCTTCTGTGTGGGGGCAAGTCTTTCATCGTATAACTTAACAGGTTATTTCTGGAACAAGAAATTGTCTGGAAACACTAGGGATTACCCCTAGGTCAGCCATGACTTAGGCATGTTCAGAAATGCCTGACTTGGCACCTCCTGTCCTTCCCTGATACTTAGGAACATAATACGCACCAAAAAATGGTTGCTCTTGGTGGTCCCAAGTTGCTTCCAACCAGGGGGCTGAGGCTTTTCTCTGCAATATTTATTCCTGCTTTGACTAGTATTGCACAAGCCATAGATTTTGTACTATGAAAACTGCTCCCAACATAACAATTTATGGTGAAACTACAGCACATATTTTAGAAAGATAGAGACTTTGAGTCAGGACTGGATAAATAATGGAAAATACATCACACCATTTAGCAACTTGTTCCAATAGCAACTTTGTTCTAAAAGACAGTGATTTGTCAAAATCTACTCTCTAAAACCTAATTGAAATCGGTTGCGCTGATTAACAGAGTTGTAGTCAACAACATTCAATATAGAAATAAGCAGGATATTTTCTTTCCCGTGTGCTTGTTAGATTAAAGAGCTCTCAAGGATCAGAAGATGTGTCTCTGTCTAAGGAACAGAGGCATCTGAGAATGGTAGGGGTGTAATTTCCTACCCACCTCCAATTACCCTCTCTTGTGATCCATCTGTCTGGGAAGCTATCAGGTATTGTGTTTTATAATTACTGCTTGTTAAAAATATCATCTTTGTTGTAAGTTTAAAAAAAGTAAATCTCAAAAGGCTCTCAAAAATGAAAGCAAAGCTACTTTTAGAAAAAAAAAAAAACTTGTAATGAGAAAGAGATTAAAAATGGGAACATTTTACACAAGAATTGGATTTGAAAAAAACCCAGACGTCCCAGGTAGAGCATTTCAATGATAAAAGAAATGTGCATACTTCTGAAAATATTTTCTGTCAAGAAAGTGCATTAAAATGTTTTGATGAAGATGTCTCAGTATAATTGTAGGATTGCATCCAGAGGTGTCCTTTGCCTGTTCAGGTGCAAGACTGAACTCTGAGTTTGACCTTCAAGGTAACAGCTGTGCTCAACATCCTTCATCCGGGAGCAGAGTGGTACATCTAATTGACAGGAAAGATGGATGTATGTGCTAATGGCATCTGGGTCTCCTAAATAAGTGTCTGATTTCCCCACAGGGTTGAATTGAGGCAGGAAGAGCAGGAGCCTCACAGCCCCAGTTTTCCCTTTGCTCGGTGAGAGGGGACACTGCTAGCCCCCTTCCAACCTCCACACTGTGGATTTCCTTCCCATGGAAAGAAAAGGTTGTTGCTAGTTGTGTGTCTGGACCCAGGACCTGGAAACTCTGCCTACGCCCCCGTTATGGATATAGCTGGGACTCACACTCTGGGGGTCTTGGAAGGCACTTCATTTCTATAACAAATATATAAGGAATTAGGAGAACAGTTGCATTAAGCATTAGATGAGCCTTAATTAAGTGGATTTGATCCCACCTGGACCACTGTTCCCCTCAGTGCCACTGTGAACTGTTTAAGCAAGAAAAAGCATTATCAGGTAGCAGGGACTGAAAACTCCTGCATAATTCTGGTGACTGCGGTGGCGCAGCTCAGTATATATGTTGATTTGACAGGAAAATTTAGTCTCTATCTACTGATGAAATTACAGCATATTACATTACGTTACAACATATCCCATTCCTTATCTTTGATGT
The DNA here is from genome assembly GCA_013400615.1 of Syrrhaptes paradoxus. Lineage (NCBI taxonomy): Eukaryota > Metazoa > Chordata > Aves > Pterocliformes > Pteroclidae > Syrrhaptes > Syrrhaptes paradoxus. Next base: position 32,011 of record VZTO01004843.1, read on the forward strand.
GATATCACCATTTGCTTCTATGGAAAACTGGGTGTCCCCAGCCCAGCTGATCCACGTGCTTGAGAAAACCGATTCAGTTGATGCTGCCTACTCTTTCCAGCTTATTCTTGGTTGCTTCCTGCTTTCCTTTCTTGGTTCCTGGTCACACAGGTTAGGAATCAGTCATTTAGAGCTGCAGAATTACAATATTTTCTTGTGTCCACCCTGTTACAGAAGCTGACCCATCTATACCAATAACAGCCTGAGAGGCCACCTCAATCCAGCTGGACTTGCCCCTTCCTGTAGTGGTACATGCAAAGGATGCTTGTTGGGGCAAGCAAGCTCGTTCCTCATATCCAGGCATATGCAGACAGACTGGAAGATGCTAGGCTGACCTACACTGCAGCAATACAAGGTCTTGGATTTATGCAACCAAAACTGGGAGACGAGAAATGGAAATGACCAACTGTGGTTCATGAACATGGACTAATTGTTATTTTGGAACTAAGGCCAGAAGCCCCAGTGTTGCATATCTTCAGCATGGCACCACCTTCCATGGGCTGACAATGCAGCTTAGTAACTGCATGCCTATTTCTTCCTCTTCAGTTGGTCAACATGGGAGGGAGAAGTGGGGTGAATTCTCAGACTGCAGTTCAAATTGACTAGTCAGCATTAGGGGGAATAACCCTAAGACTCTGTAGGCAGGGAAAGAGTTAAAAACCAGAATTCCACTTTGGACATTGAGGAGAATTGTGACTTTTACTACATCCCGCTGCCCAGCAAGTATAGTAACAAACTGGGTGGATGAGGATCTCTCTGTGTTTGTAGAGACTGAAAATTATGGTATTTGCACAGCAATAAACTACTGTGGGAATAAAAACAGCTCTCAGATGTTTACTGCTGGCAAACAGGGGGATCCTGAAAAAAAGGATCACGTAAGGATTTATGTTTTGTGGTGAAGACACCGACAGCAAAAAATATTTTTAAAAAGCTGTATTCTTACCTGGTACCATGGGCAGGCTCTGCTTCTTCATGGTTTCACCCCATTGGACTGTATTTCACACTCTGCAGAGGTGGTGCACTTTCTTTGCAGAATGAGGGTGTGACAAATTCTCTCTCATCCTCTGCCCTGGAGGCTTGTTAAAGGAGGAAGAATAAGTGCATTTGGAAAGTGACTGGCTGAATTACCCAGAAGCCAAAGAATGGGGGGGATGTATGGGGAATTAAAGTACAGTTTGTGGGTTAGTCTAACTAATACCTCAAATTGCTCATCCCACGGAGTTGCGATGGGGTAACCAGAAGGATACTCTACTTTTAGTCTCAATTCAGGTGTCGCCCCTGGGGATCCCTGTGTGCTGAATGGACTGTTTTTCCTAAGGAAAGCCTATAATTAAAATACTCCTTAAGCTCTCCTGTATGTACCTTGAGTCCCTGAGGAACCTCCAGAGGCAAGTGCTTGGCCATAAAACTCCTGGGATTTCCTCCACTGGGCCACATGCACGTATTTCTTCCAGGGCCATGTGTGGCTTTTCCAGTAAAAAGTGGTCTGAGCCAGGGCTGTCAGGGGGATGGGATGAGTGGGACGGGCACCCTCCCCTGCAGGGATGCTGGGCACAGCATACCCCATAGCTGCTGAGTCTTTCTGGCTGTCAGGGTGCCCAAGGAGGGGCTGCAAGACCTCCCTGTGGCAGCAGCTGCAAGCAGGGGAGAATTTCTGTGTCCAGAAGGCAGGCAGCTTTGCATAAGGAAATAATCTCATACGACAGTGTGATGAATTTGTGTGCATGTATATCCCCGCTCGCTGCTGGAGGCAGGCCAAGCTACGTGTCTGTGTGCCATAGGCCCTCCGCGGCTCAGAGCAAACAGAGGATCCCTTTCAGCCTACGTGGTGGGGCACCGTCCTCCTGGCACGAGGCATCCCTGGGTCACGGGTCATTTCCCAAGTCAGGCATTTCAGCTTAACAATGCTCAGGAAAGAGCCTTAGATTTTCACTGTTTTACACTAGTGAAAGCTCTGGAGGAGGCATGGTTGGTTGGTTTTGTGCTGTTATGCTTAATTACTTTAATTTGGTAATGGCAGGACTTTATTAGTGAAAGCTCTCTTTTTTTTGGTGTAACCCAGAGAACCTGCCCACGCTGCTCTCCTCCAGCAAGCCCTCTCCTGTGCAGGTAAGATCTGATGCAAAGGGGTGCTCAGGATCCGGCTGGTGCCTTCCACTCTTGAGTAGGGGGGTCTCACAGAAAATATCTATCTGCTTCAGCCCAGGAACGCTCTGCAACAAGAGGCAGGTCGCGGAGCATGTGGGCAGCTGTGCTGGTGGCTGTTCGCAGCAGGGGTGAAGCTGTCTGCCCTGGGCGGATGGTGGGATGAGAGTGGCTCCTTGCCAGCGGAGCTGACACAGGGCGCTGGGGCGGATGGAGCGATTTTGGTTCCCCCACGCCGCGGCCACCCTGGCCTCTCTCTTTCCCAGTAGTTACGTCAGAGCCTGTGCACTTTGCCAGTAGGTTTGATACAACTGACTAAAAGCACCATTTTCCTGGTAAAACAAACACAGACTGCTTTTTAAAAACACCTTTTGATACTTTATGAGCAGGGCTGGTATATGTAACCTATCAAGCCCAACATATGGCTTATTATGACATTTAGCTGATTAAAATAGTCTAGACATAAACTTGAGATTTCAGAAATGTTTAAGCTAAGTCCGAAATACATTTTAATGTACAGTAGATGTATACTGCAATTTGGGCCACCTGTGTCCCTGTAGGAATTATGGAGCAGGAAGTACTTTTGACTCAAGAAGTGTGTCTGAAAATTGAGGCTGTAAATTAACAACAGCTTGTCTATTAGATTATTTCACCCATAAAGGAGTCTGTATATTTCTAAATGCCTCATGATTTTCAGTACTTCGCTGTTGTTATTTTTATTAAAGAAGGAGCTTGGCAATGGTCTGGGCTTCTAGATTGAGGCACATTTTTAGAGAATCGTGGAATAAATAGCAGCAGCCAGCCAGACGGTGGTGAAGCATACCTGTGGCCGCAAGAGGAGGAAACCCCAGGCTGGCCTGTTAGTGGGCATGGTGGTGCCGGTGTCCCCTGGCATCCAGGAGACTCAGCCCAGCTCGCTGCAGATGACAGGTCTCCTACTTGTTGGCCATTTCAAAGCTGAAGGTAGGGCGCTATGTGTACACCGCTGTTAGCCACCCCTGCAAAAGGCCACATAATTTACCTCTTTGTCAGCTTCCCATTTGGGCTGTATAACTTCATGTCATCATCTTACTTGCCTGCCTTTCTTCTTTATTTTTCCTCCCTTGCAAGAGTTTGGTCTATTTATGGTTGTTCAGCTGTCTCTGGAAAAGTCAGAATGGGAAACTAAGGGGGCAAAAAAAAAAAAAAAAAAAGAGTCCTGCCACACTATCTGTCCCAAGCTTCTTTGGAGTAGGTCTCAAAGCGGGGGAGCAATGAATCCTGAAGGCTGTGGAGAGGGGTCTGTCTCTGCAGACTCCTAGCAAGGGGCACGAGAGTAAGGCTGAACAGGAGGAAGAACATCAGCAGTAGAGGGACAGAGCTGGGGCAAGAGGAGAAATACTTACAGGGAAATTTCCACGCGGAGGAAGTTATTGGGCAGAATATGCATCCTAGCCCCCGTAAATTGCTATGTAGTTCCCATTTTGCTGAACAGTTCTGCCACATAAGTTAGGCTTAATGACTTGCGCAGAGCACGAGAGAGTGGTCTACATGGGGGTGATTATTTTGGCAAAGAGCTGTGTAATGTTCAGTCTGGTCATTATGGAGAGGGCTAGATACATTACTGCTCTGTGGCTCATCCTCAGGAGATGTCTGTACCCCCTGCATGGACACCCGCTTCCTGCTGAACAGAATAACACGTTGGCTGAGGTACAGGTTCCTGTTACATGGACAAATGTCTGTCCCACAAGAAAAATGAAAGCATGGGAAGCATGGGTGACAGCTTATGGAAACTCCTGGTTCACTTGGAGATCAGAGGGCTATGGTTTGGTAGCTAGTACTCCCATGGTCTTGCAATGCCCCGTTTGCAAGGTGGGTTGGTATGCAACCAGCAGATGAAAGCAGTGGAAGATAGTCCTTGCTCTGGATCTGGGCTAAGATACAAGTGTCATTTGTCCAGCCAATGCTAGCTGATGGTGGAAGGATCTTGTTCTGCCTGCAGAGAGATCTCCCTGTCGCATTAGAGCTAGTGGCAAGCGTTCAGGCTGCCTGCAGCATAGATGTCCTGTCTAGCAGTTCTTCTGGTATACGCAAGAGCAAGCTGGGTGTGGAGTCCAGGTTATCTAGGGACTCCAGATGACAACCTACTGCAAGATGAGTCAAGGGCAGCATACATACAAAACTGAAAAGTCCTCTGAATCTTCCATCCTCTTCCCTGGTTTCTCCATTTAACAGTCCCCTTGCCTTGCTGGCTTGGTGTTGCCTCTGTCCTTGCTCTTCTAGGCTTGGTCCATCTGGCACATTGGTTGCTAAATCACTGCTGGGCAGGCTTGCAAGGATGCCTGGCTCTGGCCGCCTGCCCAAAGGCCTCTTGCTTGCCTTTTCATCCATGAATGAAAGCGAGCCAGGCAGAGGGGAATATTCTGGCTTTGCTGCAGGGTGCTTGGTGTGACTCTGTCAATCGCATAACGTAGTTTCTTTGCACATTCAGAGTTGGGTCAAACGGGCAGCCAGAGCCCACTTGCACCACAGCCCCGGCAGGGAGTGGGGGCTGCTGGGCGGGTGCAGGACCCCCATGCTGGCGGGTGAGGCTGGGGAGTGAGGCCATGGCAGTGCCCGGGGAGAGGGAGCAGTTGTCAGTCTGGATCAGTTTCTCCTGTCCCAGAACGCAGCATATTAAAGCAATTAAGAAAAGCTCTGCTCAACGTGGGGATTTTGAGGGGAAATATGAATGTAAGGATACAGCATTCCTCGATCAGAGGGGAGAAATAGCAGAGGGTAAATTAAACACAGCTGGAAGGACCATAAGAAATAGATTAATTCCACAAGAATTTTTTTTTCTTTCTGTTCTTTACAAATTATAGGAGCTAGGAAAACTAGCACTTCTTAATTCCACTTGGTATGCAACCCTTTAATCCTCTAGACTGTCAGCCAGCATGCACTGAATTCAAGTGCAGGCCATTCACCCCACAAACCCTTAACTGGGGACACCTCTGTTCTCCCCCGTGTCCCTGCATATATCCTTCTCACCTCCCCTTGTGCTGCTGTAAGAACAAATACTGTGGGCAGGGGAACACTGGAAAATATATTGGAAAATGGTACCTGCTGGTGCGCTGTGGTACTGCTTCAGAGCAATGACCTGTGCTTATTTGCAACAGCAACATCAGGTTTTCCTCTCAGCACCCTTGTCAGAGTGGGGATCATTCCTCGGTTCTGAGGCTGCACAGCACCTGACACAATGGTGTCTTGGTCCATGGCACAATGACATCTTGGTCCGTGGCTCAGGTGTTTAGGTTAATGCAATATATACGGTAAATAGTGGAGCAGCTTTTTCTTAAAAAGATGGAAGATAAAAGAGTCAGGAAGAGGATACTGCTGGGTGTTTATTGTGGGCACTGCAAATGCAGGAAAGGGTTTGACAGAACAAATGAAGCCTGTTTCCATAACATACAAATTGGTACATTAACCAGGGCTGGACAAGAAACGCAAGTTATGGCTGGCACTCAGCTCTTACCTCATATAGCTGCCGGGTAAAAGCACAAAGGATAGTCTTGACTTTGAATCTCTTGGCTTCTCTTAACTTGTATTGAAGCCATAATATTAAGTAAATACATGTTTTCTTCTGGGAAGATATTTTTTTTCTTTGGCAATGACAATTTTTGGTGTTCTTTTATTTAATAAAATAAAATATGGTCATAAACTGCGTATCATTTACCTCAACTACACGGATGACTTTGCTGGAACTTGTCCAGTCTTCAGTTAAAGATATATTTAAGCAGGTTTAAAATACAGTATGTATTTAAGATGAGGTGAATAATCCTTGAGGCATTTTGAAAATGGTGTTTAAGAAAAGTCTGCTCACGGTGTATTTTGGTATCTTCCCCCCCATCCCACAGTTAAGTATAATGTCTTCAGTGCTCAGGCTATCATAAATGTTAAACTCAACAGGTATGTCCAGAGTCCTGTGCAAGAGCACGGTAAGGGTAAAACACACTCTGGGAGGTCTGGGAGCTGCAGCTGCATTTCCCAGTGTTCCCGGGTGCCTTCTGGGCTCTGCTGGGTTTCTGGAGCAGCATCCTTTGAGCTGTGCCAGGGCATCCAGGCACCCGCATGCTGTCCATGCTGCCTTCTTCATGTGTGCCTCTCCCCCGCCCTGTCCTCTGCCCTGGCCTTCTCGTTGCTCTCTTCCTTTCCCTCCAGGGCCACCGCCTTGAGAGGGCCAGAGTCATTACACCCTTCCCAAGCCAGCTGGCAAGCTGTTGTGTACAGATGGTATTTCCTAGCAGAAGGGCTCTGAAGCCTTAAAATGTGGGGTGTTGTTTTTTTTTTTTTTCTATTTTTTTTTTTTTTCCAGCTGAGCAGTATAAAGAAGCCTTAAAGGAGGACAAGAGTTGAGACTACACTTCTGGAATGAATGGATATAAATGCAATATAATGCAGTACGCATCACATAGATGCAAATGCTGAATTTTGGCACATTAGGCTCTGTCTCTTCCACTTCCCTGAAGATGCTGATTTCTTTGCTTCCCTTTCAGTATGACGGGTGCCTCAGAAACCTTCCAGAGCAATCAGAAGAAGATTTTTGCAAGACCGGCGGGAAGTTTACAGGATGTTCAAAGCGTGCATTATAGACTTCAAACAAAGCTGTGCAGATAATTTAGGCTGCAGGGCTGTAATTAGATAGAGGAAAATGTATGCTGTGATAAAGCCAGCTGCTGTTCTCATAGCATGTGATTGATATAGTAGGCACAAGGCCAGGTCCAGAAAAGGTCAAAGCCATGGTTAAAATGCCGCCTTCTAAAATGTATCAGATCTGATGTGCTTTTTCAGGATGATGAAATGCTGGTTCAGGTTCTCCTCTCACTCATTTGAGGAGGCCAGGGAAGAGCTATCCCAAAAAGGTTGCTTGCTCCCCTTGCGAAACCAAGTCAGAGACTTTTCAAGACCGTGGCTGACTACAAGCTGTGCAAAATATGGGTAAGCAGAAGAGGTCCTGACGAGATGGTTCATTTGTACCAGCATAAATTCTGCGTATTTTATCTAAAGGGACCTTCTGTGGTGGCTAATATCATTGCATGGATCTTGATCAATGGTACTTCTAAAGTTTGGATCTTGCAGCTCCTTCATGATCTTTGTGATATAACAAGAATACCTCCAAAAAGATGGGGTATGTCCAATAATTAATACGTTGTGTAAGCTACACTCGTGTCAAGAACAGGCAAAACATCCACCCCTGGCAGGATTTGGATGTAAAATAAGAGTCACAGTAAGATCACTGAGAGACATTCAATTTGAAGATGCTGTTTCTCCAGTTAGACTTACAATTGTTGCCAGGTTGCAGTAAAATAGATTAAAAAGAAAAGCTTGACATTTAGCATCAGAACTCAAAATGAAGCAGTCATGCTCTTGTCTTATCTCTGACATAGGCTTGCCTTGGCAAACTTGACATGTCACCTAGGGTGCTGATGTCTTAGTTTTGCCGTGTGTGAAACGGTGATATCTGTTGTGTTTCCTGAAGGGGCACCGGGGATGCATGTTTAGCAGCTGATAAATGTAAAATTTACATTTGGAAAAAAAATACACATTTAACTGTATAAAAATTCAGTGATAAATCCGTGAATTAAAAAATCTGACTGCCAGGAAAGCAGGGGCTGAATGAGACCTGCAGGTCAGCGGTGAAATGTGATGGTAGGGCTTTATTTCTGTTTCTAAACATCTTTTTCCCTCATCTCTCATACTCTCATTTAAAAAAAAACAACTAAATTATATCTTAGGGTTTTGAAATAGCATCAAAGGCATAGCTGGAATGCTTATAAATAGCTGTATCTTTTCTTGAAGGTGTGGTGGCCAAGTTTATTTCAGGTTTTGAGGTGGGGAAGTGGTACAGGCCACGGGCGGCGGACACTGCATGGGCCTGGCTCCGTGGCAAGCACGTCTCCCGCTCTTAGGAAAGACCTAATAACATGTCCCCTCCCTCTGGGGGGGTCTGAAGGCTCCATAAGCACTTCCCCGAGCACTGTCTCTGGCGAGGCAGCCATCTCCATGGCTGGCACACCATCTCCATGGCTGACACACCATCTCCATGGCTGGCACACCATCTCTGTGCCGCACGAGAGCTTGCTGTGAGCTGTGAGCAGAGGGGAGACCCTGTGTCAGACAGTGGGGCAAAACCTCTCTTTTGAAAAAAAGCACTGGAGGCCCATGGATGCTGGTCTGCAGAAGGGCCTGGGACCCTCCCTGTAGCCTGGGGGAAGGCGGCTCCCTGGGGACAGGTCAGGAAGAGCCGCGGGATGGCAGCTTGAGGCCCGGCAGCACAGGGGACGGGCTGCTGGGAGTAAAACCCAGCGTTTCTTGGCTCAGAGCTTACGGAATGAACTGTAACCACCAGCAAATAAATGAGAACATCCAAGCAAACAAACAGAAATAAGACCAAATGCAAAAAAAATGTTCAAAAAGGAGGGGGAAAAAAAAAAAAAAGGAAGATCCGGGATGGTGCTGCTTTGACTCTGGGCCCTGTCGTCTTCTAGGACTGATGAAGCGACTGGGTGGTTCTTCAGATTCCTGTGGTCTGAACACACACCCTAGTCATCACTGAGATGAGCTCGGAAAAAACCAGTAATGAAAGAGGGCTCTGATTTATTTCCTGATAAAATAACCTTTGCTCTCAAAGGCTAACATTTCAGCTCCAGCTCGCAGAGAATGATCTTTTATTTCCATCCATCAAAGCCTACATCGTGCTGGATATCCAGAGAGTATTCTTCACACATAGCCAACGTGTGTTAGCCAATGAAGGAAATTACTACCTATAATTTTTTTTTTCTCTGAGGGAGGAGAAAAAGGAGGGGGGCTGAAGTCTGTATTAAAGACTGCAGTAATTACTATCCATTGCAACCCTGTGACTACAGGATGAGGAAAATTGCTTAAAAGTACCATGCCAGCCAAAGCTTCTCTTTGCAATGTAAATAATCTCTGCGTTTTTCGTGGCATTTGATCTGAATCATCATCCAAATAATTCCTGTTTATTTCCTCACAGGTAGACATTTTGAATGAATATTTAGGGCTTTCTGCTCTGCCACTGTTAAATCTACACCAGTGCCTCATGCTTTTGACCATTACAGTTGTCATTTTGGTGTGAGGTAAGAGCCTGCAATCTTGACTGACACTGACAAGAGTAAAAGTTAAGATTTCCAATTCACATGGACCATTTCACGCCACATTGTGCTGCAAATAGCTACAGGGAACAGCGTAAGTGAGTTAAAAGCAAGGCAGATATTTATTTGCAATCAAAACATTAGCTGAGCTTGATACATGAAGAGCCAGAGGCACCTGCTCTGTAGAGGAACTGGTTGAAATAATGTGTTGTTTTCCATAAAAGAGAGCCTGATTCAGCTCATTTTTCTCAAAGTATAGCTTTTTGTGTCAGTGATCTGTACTTGGGTAGAACAGAGCAGAGGATTTTACAGTGTTTGTACAATCACCAGAACTACCAGTGCTGTGCAGCAAGCCCCGACGTACAAGGGATTTGGGTTCACATGGCTGAATGCCTTGGTACTCCCTACGTGTGAGAGAACTGGATGGGAGTGCTGACTCAGATGTTAGCCCAGAGTAATGCCAGGGCTTTCCCTGGGTTGTGTTCATGGATTTGTGGAGGGTTTGGAGCCCTGTGAGAAGGTGTTTCACAGAGCTGTTTTCTGAGCCCCAAGTCTTTGGTGGGGTTGGCAGAGCCTCTCTGCCACATGGGTTTGATGGTGTTTACAGAGCTCTGTGAAGAGGCAGTGTTGCAGGAAGAAGCTTGTGTGGGTGTAGGGAGCAGCAAGGGACTGTTTTTCTGTGAAGGTGAATAGAGGATGCCCATGGGTGCATGCACAGTATGCCACCCAGTGTGTGGGAACAAATGTTTCTGCATACAGAGATCAGCACACAGAAGTGAAAGGCAGGAAGAGGCCAGAGGCCATGACTCAAAAGTTGCTGTAAGTCAGCAGAGACTTTTTTTGCTAGGACCTGAGCTCTGCTGCCTGGGAGAGCTCATGATGTCAGAAGCTCACAGAGGAGGTCCAGAAAGGGTGGAATGAGGGGGAGAGAAAATACTTTTGTGCAGATGAGTGGAGTGATGCAGCTCTAGGTCATCAGTAGGGACTCACCCCTACCACTGCAGAAAGCACAAACTCATTTCTTCTGAGCTAAAAAGAATAGCACTTCATAATGGGCAAGTATTACAGAGATCCATGGGGACCAGGTACTACAAAGAGAGACGAGCAGAGTTACCTTGCAAATGCTGCAAAAGGACTAAAGATCAGCCTCCTGCGTGGGTGCCTCCAGCAACAGTCAGTGGGAGTTTTAGGGGCTCAATAGCCTCACTGCAGTCAGAGCTAAGGCTTTGATAAGGCAAGTTAATGTTGGTTTTATTATGAGACAATATAATGATGGAACAGGCCATCCAGCTATTAGCATACTTACCTTGGCTATAGGGAAACATCCATGGCCCAAAACAGGAGCTGGAGGAAAATTGCAGAATAGCAGTAAAAAGCCACAATTCCTTCATTTTCAAGTTCTAGTGTTAAGGAACTACAGGATTATTCCCCAATTCTCAGCTAACCAGTCCTCCCAGCTCTTGCTGTAAGCAGTTCTCAAGTAGCCTGACTTTCCCTCTAAGTGTACCCTTCATGCACAAGGACCCCATAAAAAGTATTAGGCAAAGATTAAACATTATAAGCATATAACCAGCTCATAAAATAAGTTTTAAATGCAAAGCATGAAAGGGTGAACTTTCCTAAGGGGGCTGCTCAGAGCTCCATTGGCTCAGGAAAACTTGTTCCTCAAGAGACATATTTATCACGATAGTTTATTTGTATTACAAGAGGCCCTACTGAAGACTGGGGACTTCATTGTGTGACGTGCAACTCAGACATCCAGTAGGAATCAATTCCCCCTGAATATTTTGTATCAAAACTGGTAGGAGAGGCCTAGGCCAGTAATAAGGGAACATTTTCTGTCACTACTTCATGGATGGGAAACATAGGATCTGCAGGATGAAGGGCTTTGCCCAGTGCATGGTGGTGGTCACGTGAAATCAAAGGAGCTCAGCCCAACCATACAGCATGTCCCACTCCAGATCCTTGGCAGGTTCAGTCCCTGATCTGCCCTTGTATGTGATCAGTAGAAGACCTAAGCCTCTGCACCCTTCCCACCTCATGCCTTCCTGTGACAGACCACTATGATCAAGATCAAATGGGGACAAAGTAGAATGAATCTCCTGGAATACATTCTCCCTTTACAAGTGCAGCCAATGACCCAGCTATGACCTGGAGAAGCAAAAAATACTGTGTCGTTTACATGACTTACACAACCAGGAAGGAGGTCACAAAGAGACTACAGGAAGAAGATGCATGGATGACTTGAGATCAAGGATCATGTGAAAAAATGTCCAAAATGGAGATAGACCTATGTTAATAGTCCTTAATAATTGGCTTGATTTTTCAGGCCCGCCAAACATGTGAGAGCTTTCCCAGAATAATTTATTTACACCTGAATTCTCAACAAATAACCTTTATGTAGAGTTTGCAACCAAAGAAGCATTGAAAATTGCATGTGTTGAAAGAAGAGTTAAATTTTGCGTTTAATTCCGAGCCTTTTCTTTCCTTTGGGCTAGCTAACGTTTCCTATCATCATCTAACCAGCATTTGTTTTCATGTCTCATTTTCTTTTTCTATTGATGTATTAGTCTGGTAGGCTGAGTTTTCTCAGAGGGTGGACTTTTGTGCAAGTTTCATTAAAAATATTTCACAATACCCCTCTAAAATGTGATCGGTGCCTTTGTGCTGATTGAAAATGGTACAGCGGCTTGTTAAAGCATATTCTTTTATATTTCATCAAAACAGATATGTTTTAAATGGAAATATCAACTATTATGTTGACATTAAAGTGAGGTTTTTCAAACTGTCAATACAGTTGCTTTGAGCCTGGTTCTCTTGTCAGATGTACCTCAGTAAATAAGGATAAATTCTTCCAAAACCAGTGGAATTATTCAGCCGAAAAACTTAAATGCATGATCTAGTGAGGGCCCTTGTTTTATTATGTATCAGCAAGGTTGTTTGAGCTGCCCCAGAGCCGCCTGTTAGTAGCATATATTTAACTAGAATATTAACAAAGGGAAAAGTCCCAGTATTTGCGGGTAATGTATTTCTTTAATATTTCACAATAGGAAACAACATGTTTCACATTACCACTTACCTCCTCTAAGGCAAGAGTTGTTCCAACGGGTAGACTGTGTGAGAAATTATGTTACATACCACCACAGAGCCTCATGTATCTCTCAGCAATCTGAAATTCTTTAAATCTGCAAATCAAAATGCTGCTGTGTATTATAACAAGCTGTGCTGTACCATACCATCTCCTCTCAAGTCACAGAAAGAGATGAATAATTCACTAGCGTGTTTGTTAATTTCTAAAAGAAATGCTTTAGTGCTTTACATTCTAATAGATATTGCAGAAGGCAACTGTTCTTTCGGAATACAAATGTTCTTATCATTGCGTTAGAGTAAGTGCTTTGCACTTTTTGTCTCCCTGATTTGTGTTGTTTGGTTTTGGTTTCTGAAGCTGTCCCAAATCTTGAGATTCGTTATGTTTTTCTGCTGCCATGTTGCCTCAAGCACTCATCTTTTTCTTTCTGTTGGATAAGCAGACTTGGGCCTGCTCAGTACAAGTGTGGGAAATCTCCAAAAACACCTGTGGTAGGAAACAGTGTCATACATTTGGGTCCTGACCCTCCATTCCCTGATTTAGGCTGGAACTGGAGGCCTCTTGTAGTGCTAGAAAAAAGTTTCACTACTGACATTTCTCAGGAGCTGGATTGCTTATTCCAGCTTCTTGATTAACTCATAATTATGGTGATTATGCTCTGCTTGTCCAACATGCTCTTGTATAGGAGCTTAATTTAAAAACAGTTGGCTTTCCTCTCTTTTACCAACATACAAGCATTAGAAAAACCCACAGGTGCAAACTTTTCCTAAACCAAGCTTAAAGGCGGTGGGAAGTTCAAAGATGATGCAAAGCCTCCTCTGTCCATTTCTCCTGGGATATGTAAATAGAAGAGAACAAAGGCTTCAGGCTCATTATCTTTGTCCTGATCTCTTTGCTGAGTAGATCTGGTTGGAAAACAGAATTTCTTTTCACAGGAAATTTGACTCTTCCAGTTTTGTTTTTGTTGTCAATGAGAAAGTTAGATCTCCATTTTCTCACAGGCCATTCATTAAGGAGAAAAAAAGAGAATAATTAGGAAATGTCACGTTATTTTATTTTCATTATGGGAAATGCATTTTGTTTTGGTAATATGGAAATATTTTGTTTTGATACGCTGAAGATGTTTAGTTTTTCATCAAAAAACAAGAAGAAAGACTGATTTCTTTCTTTCTGATTTCATTAGAGATTGGCTTATTTGTCCAAATGAAATTTTTAAATTAAAACTCAGTTTTCCAAAGAAAACTGTTCTGGGGAAATGTTTATTTATCCCAACTTGCTTTTGCTGTTGCTGAACATTGCTCAAAACGTACCATGGTACCAGTGTTCAGCCAGTAAGTGAACCAATCTCTATACCCCTACCTGAGTGTGTGTATATGTGCTGCACGTGTACATACATGTATGCACAGGACTAACTTCTGCTCTCAGCTATGTATGTAAATCCCAGCGAAGATCTCCGTCAGCATTGTGCGTATGAAAGCAGAACTTGGCTCAGAATTTGTAATCAATATATAAGGCTTACTGAGTGATTTGAGATGCTTGGAGAAAGCTGTTACATAAATGTTAGTCATTATTATTTGTAATAATTACCTACAGCTGTAACTATGGCAAACCTCCATATAAAAACAGCTAGACCCTGACATATGGCTTCTGTGCTTCAGCTCCAGATTCCACCAAAGTGCACAATAAACTCTTTCTTTAAAAGCATGTGCCTAAAGCGAACATGTAAACTCTGGCACACGATAGCAGCCATAGCAACGAGGAGAGACTTTATGCCATCCTTATTAGCAGCAGCAGTCTGACTCTCCCAGAATGGAATGGGTGTTGGATTGGACCCTATCATGTGAATAACATGCTCCTGAGATGCATTACAGCCATGGGCAATGTAGGCAGTAAATTAATTTCAGGTTGTGACTGGGTCTGGACTGAAGAACATTTTGTAACCATATTTTTCCAATGTGGCTGCAGACTAGCTGGATCCTTATTTTGGGGATGTCTTCATTGTCTTTGGTTTTACTTTTAAAGCAAAACAACAGCAAAAAACCCTACACCCAACATAAATAAAACCCTCCAAGTGTCCACTTACCTTTTCTAGCTTTTCCCATTTCTGACATGGCCACTACAGCCATTTAAAAGATGAAACACAGAAACAGTTGAGCAGCACACATTTCTGCTACTCAATAGTCTCAGGAGGAAGTGAGGAATATGGCATCTGACTGAAACTGCTTGGGAATTCAGGCAAACAGCCTGTAATTGCCCAATTGATTTTGGCCAGGAGACCAGGGCTAACACCCACAATAAGTATAAATGCCATCGGATCTTTAATGACCCCACTGCTTTGGACACAGTTTTACATTTATTTAATGCACATTTTATGTTTGTGAATAATATACTCCATAAAGTATATACAGTCAGGAAATGCCAAACATTGCCAGTTTCCCAAAGGCAATTTCAGAGCTTGCAGAGAACACTCTCAGGCCTCGATTCATGATCGTGTTAAACTTTGTTTATATGAGGTAATCCAATATTTTATTCATTAAAACGCACCATGCACCTAACAGGAATCAAACAAATGCTTTACTATGCACTAAGATTGTTCTTTCCCCTTCAGTGAGGATTAAGCAGGAATAGTTTGTGGATCCCTGGACATCACGTGGTCGGGGAGGCTGTGGACATACTTTGCAGCAGCCCTCTGGATCTGCTGCTGGATCCCTGCTGGCAAGGGCAGGGGAGAGAAGCCTGGAGAGGACAGAGGAAAACTTGTGTAATGAGCTGCCTGGGACTTCAAAAACCCTTGGGTCCTCTTCATCATTGGAAAGAAGGTTTTATCCAAAGACAGTGGGTGGAGATCCCACCTCACCTTAAGATGCTGTGAGGCTGGCAATAGCTAGAGGTAAAGAGAGATTTTGGGTGCCATACACATGACAGTCACCCAGCATAACATAGCATTAACTGGTTAGTAAAGAAATGGGGGAAACATCTGCATCTCTGAATTCAGAGTGGCATCTTCTACAGGCTGCTCAGCTCAGGGGTTAATTGCCCCTGAGTAGCTATGATGAGAATTCAGGTTTTTCTCTGTCTGTAGGCCAGCAATAACAGCCCTTTGTGTTATACTGACGGTAATTTTGCTTGGGTGCAAACAGACCAAGATTTTCAAAAATAGGTCACTAAACTTAGGCTCCAAGGAGTTTATATGTAGACACTTAACTCAGTGATCTGATTAAAAAAAAGCAATCTGAGTGTTCAAGGTCTCCAAAAGTTGTCAGATCTGTAGCCAGGCAAACACAGAAAGCTATAATCAGGTCTGTGCAATTACGTACATATTTGTAATTTTAAAGATTATGCTTCTATTCTGGTAATGACTGGGGTTTTAAACAGCCTTTTGTATTTACTTTTTTTTTTTTNTTGTGATGGTTTCCTGAAATCCAGATCAAGTCTCTTTGGGAAAGACCACAGTCTAGTTCACCTATAGCTTCCTGATCTGTTCGCTGCTCAGCACAATGCTCAGTGTCTGGAGTCAGTGTCAGAAGGAGATCTTCACCTGCCTCTAAAGATCCAACCTCCCACCAGTGCTGAGAGCTGCTCAGATGGTCTGTACTCAGCTAATGGATCAGATAGATATGACTGCAAACACCATGCATCTGAGAATAAGGTTTCATACTTCCATATAATTTTTCATGCATGAATTCCAGTACTTCTAGAAAAATACTAGCAGTGAGAAGAGCTGGACAATATTTTTTGGGACATAAGTGAGCATTGTCCTGAGAGCCACCCTGGCACAGACAACTTGACTTCTCTCTTTAAGGTTTATCTCATAAAAATCTTTCTGAAAATTGGCAAATGAAAATGTCATCCTGTGGCCTGGATTCATGTAAGTAAGGAAAGGGTCTCTTTAGTTTCTGCTTTGCCGGGGTACAGAGTCCAGGTTTTTCTTGTCAGCCCCATTGCTGGCAGAGAGCAACTCTAGACTTTGAACACCATTTGTAATTTTCAAGGATCACAGACTTGCAATTACCCGAGGTGCACTTCTGACGTGGATGTGCCATTTGGAAGACATCTGTCCCACAGAGCCACAACATCTGATCTTCCACTGAAGGCTTTGTTGTCTGATAACAACTCCATCCAAACCAACCTGCTATGCACAAACGTGCGTGTGTGTCATCTGCTTACGCTCATGCTTTACTGTTGCTCTTTGCAGCCGCTCCCTCCTCCTGCCCACCGAGTCCTGCGGGCTGCTGGAGGGAAGGGAGCATTGCCAGTGCCTCCGTGGCCAGCCACTGGAGCAGCTCACTGATGAATGATCACTTCTCATGTTTCCTTCCTAAGGAGACCTTCCAGTGCTTGACACAGTCTCTACTTGGGACTCTGTGGCATGCAGCACAGAGGAGGTCAGGGTAGGTAATCTTAATAATTTATTTGGCTTAAAAATCTATTACTCTCCTCTGTTTCATTAGTCACAGCCCCAGGAGCATTAAGACGGGGTGTTGCCATGATGATGTCTGGTGTCAGGAGACTCATACCAGGAAATGAAGGCCAAGACTATCAATTTCCAAATTTGATATAAAGCAAAAGGGTGTTTCTGTAAAAATTATCAAAGCAGGGACTGAACTGGTGTGGGT
Source organism: Syrrhaptes paradoxus (assembly GCA_013400615.1). Lineage (NCBI taxonomy): Eukaryota > Metazoa > Chordata > Aves > Pterocliformes > Pteroclidae > Syrrhaptes > Syrrhaptes paradoxus. The sequence goes on from VZTO01004843.1 coordinate 49,029, forward strand.
ATTTCAAAAAGTGTATTTGGAGCAAACAGGCTGCAAGCACCCCTCACACAGTAGTGATGCTTGAAACAGATCATTCCCCTTTTTTAAATGTCAAGTCTCCAATCTATCATTCAGCAGGAGATCCTCCTAATTAGTTTAGACTTTTCTCTCATGGGTTACACCCTTTATCACTTCCCACTCCGTATGACTTGACTTATGGAACACTTGGCTTCCGATGCAGTCTCAGTCCTGCTCTTTGCATGCTATTTGCACACAAATTACTTACATCCCCGTATTAGTCATTCTTCTGTTTCAGTGATACATTTTTTGTATGTTGTGAGTCTGAGGCAGAAGGAGTATCGTTTGGCTATGTAAAATCACTCCCAGTGTGGGAATAAGTCCTAACTCTTGATTAAAAAGTAACACTTCAATGAGTGTAAAATAGCATGGCTCAAGTCAACTCAACCTAAGCGGGTTTTGTTCCTCTGTGCAGCCCAGGTCTCAATCTGAGCACATTTGTTCTTTGAAGCACTGGAAATACAGGATGAAAAGGCGCATTTGGTGTTTCTTGTGTTATCTGCATAAAAATATATTGGGCTAGGGGAGAACACCTGTGTCCCTCCGAGCCCAAGGCAATGCCTTAACCACTAGCATCAAGCACCAGTTTCCAAAACACAGCAATGTCAGCAGTGGACTTAGAAGACACCCTGTGCCAACCAGCCCGTAGTCTGCTAGGTGGAGTGTCTGTTGGGGAGGGGATAAGGTGTGTGTTTGAAGATTTTTGGCTCAGTGGTTGGATGTGAACCCAGTCAAGTAAATGAGAGAGCTACTGAAAAAAAAAAAAAGACACTACCTCTCTCCTTTTCCTCCTTCTACTTTGTTTTGGTGTAATGCCAAAAACTACAGCACACTACACCAAGCTCAGATATATGCATAAAGCATTGCTACTGGAGTGGCAATTGGAAGGCACATAGCCCAGGTGATGGCAACATTAGGATCCTAGCCAAGGTTAGGATAAAGAGACATACACACACAGAGATCCTGAGAAAGCAGGAGGTCTTCTAAGAAAATGCAAGATTTTTGATAGCCAGGGAACTCTATTGGCAATGAAATTATTTGCATCCAGGACAAGGGGGTATCACATCAGTGGAAGTAAGTGCCTAACACATCAGGAGCTGAGGGACAGCAGAGACAAGACTCATTGTGACAAGTCCTACGCTACAGCCTCAGCATCTGGGCCTCTGCTTGTCTGGAGTCCTGTGGTACAGGGCTCGTCTCAGCTCCTGCGTGTGGGGAAAGGCTTGGGAATGTGAACAGAAAGTGCCACACTTGCAGTGCCGTAAATCAGCAGGCACACAAAAGGAATTAAAAGTGCGGGGCTTTGCATATTGTGATTTTGGGGAGCTGTCACTGAAGATTTCACTCAGGCTGAGAGTACTGGTAACACTACGTAACAGAGACGGAAAATAGGCCTTACGAAATTACTGCTTTGAGATAGCTGTTCACCAGAAGCAGCTGGAGATAATTCTTCATCTTTCACTGGAAACAGCCATTTCAGTTCAGGATCAGTGCGTGGAGGGGAAGGTGGCTCTGCAGTTCCTCTGACATTTTTGTTTTTCATGGCTGACTGCAGAGCAGCAGTGGATTCTCCACCGGCATCCAGGTGAAATTATAAGGATGTAACTGCATCCAAAGGCTTGGTGGATCTCTGTGCTGCCTGCAATGCCAAGACTTGCCTGAGGCTCAGAGGTTTCGTCTCTGGGAAAAATTAGGAGGTCTTGACAAATAATTGTAACATGCTGTTATAGAGAATCACAGGAAGGAATGACAAAATCCCCAAATGATTGGGTATTCTGTTCCTTTGTAACATTTTGCTTTTATTAATGAAAATTGTGAACACATATGTTATTCAGTGGCCAGTTCCCTGCATCCTATGTTTGAGTCCCTCGCAACATACATAAGAATTAATACGTGCTTCTGCTTTCACCTATTCTGTCTTCACGTGTGAAAACTTTCTGGAAATGGAGAGAGACCCTGAGCTATAGCTAATCCGTATAAGATCATGCAAATTTTTCTTACATTTCAACTGATGAGGGTCCCTATCATATGAATTTACCTTCTGTTTTGGCTTCAAATAGATCCCATGATGCAGAGCAAAACTCAGTAGGAAGAACCAAGTTTTCCACTCCAGATGGTAAATTGGTCCAGTTTCACTTGAAACTTGGCTTCTTTGCAAATGTTGTTGCACTTGGCCTTGTGGATTATAATGAAATTTCAAACTAGGATTGTTTCACTATGTAAATTAAGTATTGGGCATATTCCATTTCTGGAAAGGATTCGACTTTCCAAACAATTACTTTTCTTATCTCCAGGGGCTGCTGTGATATTTGAAGCTTAAAACATGGAGATTGTCTCTCCTGGGCTCTCACTCTTCCCACTGCTGGCACTGAGGTAATACGGAAGGGACGGAGTGATGTTAGGCCTGCCCCTAACACCATGTGGAGCAATATGGAGCCTCTCGGACAGGAATGGGGACACTGGGTGAAGGGGCCAGTGCAAGATCTGGGTTGCAAAGTGATGGGGTGGAGAAAAGAAGGTGGAGATCCAAAGCTTTTGAGACTGAGGGTGGGAGGGATGACTGGAATGTGAGTGGAGGTGGGACAACTCCTGTAAGGAATGAGAGAGAAAGTGGGCTGAGGACAGAGTAGGGCGAGAAGTGACCTGAATGCAGAGGAGAAGGTCGGGGGGAGTAGCAAAGTGTGCTGCCCTTGCATCCCAGCCCAGCTCTGCCCCAGGAGATATAAACTGAGGAATGACTAGCAAAAGTGTGTTGTATGCTTGCCATGGTGACAGGCCTCTGCACAGGGTGACAATGCACTGCTACCAGGCACTGCCAGCTGAAGCAGCCAGGCCTATGTAGGAGCTCATGGACTCCTTTGCTTGCACCCTTTGTGGTACTGCCTTTGATTACAGCATCTCAGACTGGGACACCCACCAAAGGTGGCTGTTTACACCCAGTATGGATTAGGTCTGCAGGTCAAAGAGCACTGGGCTTTGCAAGCTGATTGAAGTTTTTATATGTAATAATTTATATGCAATAGTAACATAATAGCCTGGAGGAAACGTTGATCAGGGCCATACTTCTGTTTGCTGACAGGAATTTCATCCCTGGCTTCAGTACCAGAGATGATAGTAACTTTTTCTTGACTTTTGCATCAGCAATTCTATGTTTTGGGATAGGAAATTAGGTCTTGTTCTTCTTGGACATTGAGGAGCCAGAAGATGCCAAGATATTTCTAAGCCCCAGAAGCAGAGGCTATAGAAATTAATCAGAAGCCAAGCCAAAAGCTTCTCTTTTGGACAACTGCAGCTGCTGCTTTTCTCAAGCCCAAGCAGACACTTCGGAATAGGCCATTCCTGAGCACTTTCCGTTTCATCTGGCACATGGGGTCAAGATTTCGTACCAGAGTTGCACTGATTTTGTCCAGAGTTTTATTTTTTCTTTTGCCAAGATTAAGATCCATTCACAGGTTCTTATCCAGCCAGCTCTCCTGCAGGTGCCAGGACATGACTGGATGCTTTAAAAGCTTACTCCTTCTTATAAATGTCATGCCGGCCAAGCTCCATCACTGCTCCAGAGAGGTCCAGAGGAACTCACAGAATCTTAGGGAAAAAGGACTGGAAGGGATGTGAGGTGACTCAGTGCATGTCCTGCCTCTAGCCACTGTAGCTGTGTTGTACACAAGGGCTAATGTTTTTGGAAGCACTGAAGTCTCATTTTCAGTCACCCATTCTAGTTGTTACATTAGCAGCACAGACTTGGGCTGGCTCATTGTCTTGAAAAAACGTGTGTTCATCAGGTGTTGACTACTGACATCTCTCTGCTTTCTGGAGATTTTTTTTGCAGCTATGTGCAGGATTCAAAACACCCTTATTTAAAATCAGAAATGTGCATTACATCCTCTATATTTAGCTATAAGTCAGTTGTGTTTGGATGAGATAACTCTACATCAAAGCTCCTGTAAATTATCTCTAATAAAATGGTGACTTATATCATTAAAATAATAAGTTTGCGCTCTTATTTTTTGTTGTTTATAGTTCAAGTCATGGCTATGTTCCATCACAACATGCGTCGAGATTCAGTCATTAGCTGCCTTCTTGCTGTTTGAAGTAATGTTCATCCTGCTTCTTACAAATGTAGAATGTTTTCAAGTGCAAGGAATACATAATGCAATGGAAAACTTCACATCCCATCTGACTAATAACAAAAACTTTTTGTTTTGAAAGGTCACCGAAAAACAGTGTGGTGCAATGCACCTCTCACAGATTCTTCAATGTTTGCCTGTGGTTTAACTTCCAGCCTCTCTATTGTTGTGCTACTTTCTAAGCACTCTGGAAAACACTCCCTCCACAGCCTTACCCTTGTTCCTCCCAGCAGCCCTGCTTCCTTGACAGCCTTCAACTCAGTTGGGTTGAGGTGACAACATAATGGAGCTGCTGACGGTCAGGTTTTAGAAAACAATCAAGCACGTTATGAGAAACAATTGCTAAAACACAAGCACTTAGAGGAGACAGAGATAAAAGAGTCTCATTTTCCTGGCAGCCCACGTAGATGTTCTGCAATGACTGATGATATGACTGTTATCTTGACACCATACTCTCCCATGTTGAAACTGTTTATGGGAAAAAAACATCATGTGAAAAACAGATTGCCAGACACTAAGTAAATCACTCTGATGAGGAACGAGTCAAGTACTGCCAGTTTTACCCACACTGTCATTGTTATGATGTAACACATTCTCGTGACTGATATTGTATCCAAATTAGGGCACAAAACCTTCTCTTGATCAGTTAACCGAAATTCCCTGCCTTGTAACAACAACTGCACACACACACGCACAGGCTCATGCACACACACAACCTGAGTTAGTACGAAATGAAACCCCACGTCAGTGGAGGATTAAGAAGGTGGGCAGAAATTACACAAACTGTAAATTTTATCCCCTGCCCTCTTTAATAAGCTGTTGCAATTTTCTGAGTTCTGCTAGTAATGATTAATAAACATTTGGTGTGCTAAACATATGGAAAAATCATCCCATCTGGACCATTTAAAACTAGGACGTAGACTTTATCTTTGTTTATTTCATCCTTAGCTAAAAGGCTTATTATGAATTGCAATAATCCAAGAAGCCAACCATGGAAGACAGACAAGCTCTTTAGATAAAACCAAAAAGGCAAGTTTTCTAACCGAGGACCAGATGTATTTTTGGGTATTGCCCTTGTACATATTTAGCTGAGCTTTTCAAGTGGTGAAGATTTGCATGTTTGTTTTGCAATACTAATGAATATGTTTTAGATTTACATTTTAGAAAATGGAAACTTTTATCTTCTTGGGGCTTTGTAAGTTAATGATTTCCAGAAGATAGTTTGGTATCCTCTTTTAACCCTTCACCATTGAAAACATATCACTTTCCGAGGCACAAGGATCTAGGGCAGGCCTGCTGAACTAAACCCGGGAGATATATGTGACTCTTTCTATTGTTTATTTCTGGAATTACATAAAATGTGGGTTTTTAATTTTCTATCTAGTGAAAACATATGTAAATGGCTAATTATTTTAAAACTAACTTAATGTGAATCGTGGGGTAGGCATTACTGTACACATGATCCTTTAATCAGATAAATAAGGACAATACTTTTTGGAAAAATGCAGTTTTGAGACACAGTATCTTACATGAGTGAGGTAGTTTCCTCTGAGATAAAGACTGGTTTACTGTAGTATGGAAAATGTGCTGCATAACAACATTTTTACTTCTAGCAGAGGGTGTAAAGTTGCAGTTTCATAACATAGATATTCACCCTTTTATTTTCTTTAGAGAGGTTTTGAGAGAAAATAATTAATGAATAAAACATAATTTTTCAAAAGCTTACCCTCACTTATTTGACAAAAGCCCTATCAGAAATGAAAAATTCTTCCTTAGGGAACAACAGAACATTTTAATACATGAGATAACTAGAGCTTTGAACTTTGGGTGGTTGACAAATCAGTCTGAAACAGCCTTTCTTCCAAATTTTTCCAATTTTTCATGCAAAATGTGATAGGAAACTAAGTATGATCTTGAAAGAAGATGCTGCTTCTTGTGTTTATGTTGTGAAATGTTGCAAACCCCTACCTATCTAGGATGCTAAAGTAAAGGTGTAGTACCCCAGAGAAGTCCTGGCCTGGGAGGTCTTGTTGTCTATACTGCAGAGAAGCTGAAATCAAGTTCAATAAAAAGACTTCTGGCATAAGCAGTTTGGTGACTGGGTACCTTTTGTACAGACCTAGCAAGCCATTCACACATGTGTGGATGTAGGTATGTCTGTCAATGTCTATATATGCACAGATGGCTATTAGGCCTGCAGCTGTATCTGTGTATTTGGGGAGGAGCCTCTAGAATCCAGCTCAGATCCCAGTCACAGACTAGATGTCATTCAGTAGAGTAAAATGCTTGTTTCTAAAGAAAAACTCAAAGTCAAAGCCCTGGGCTCCTGTGTGCTCTTGACACAGCAAGGGATGGCATGACACCATGCATGCACGGTCAGTGGTGACATCTCAGCACGGTGTCTTCAGGAGCAGGAACATCCAGCTCCTCTGAGCTATTTAACCCCTGCCTTGTTGTTGGTATGGCAACATGTCATCTGCTGGTGGACAGGTCCTGGGTTTCTAGGGCACTTTTAACACCTGCAGGGTGTACAGGTAGGCTAATACAATCTCAGGTTTGTTTTTCATATCCGTGCCAGGTTACCAGGAGATTGTAGGTCTCAGCTGGAGTAAAACAACATTACTGTCCGGGCAGCTCCAGTGCAGAGCTAAGGACCTGACAGTGTGTGAAGGCAGGAGGTGGGACAGGGCCCTCTCCAGGGCCATGCAGCTCTGGTTGGTAGATCAGAGTAGGCAAGGGGTCTTAAAACCATTGAGTGACCGAAGCTGGCTTGGACTACTCAACCACAGAGCCCAGAAGCCACACTGGAGATCCTTTTTGAACCATGTAGCAGCTATACTCTGTCCCTTCTCACCAGCATGGGCACTGGGGACCTGGCTGGGCACAGCAGCAGGGAACACACAGCTGCCAGTGGTGGGTTCATGGGCTCTCAGCCAAGTCTCCCTGTTGAAAAAGGTACTGCCGTGGAGAGAAATGTCCTGTGGGCATAACTGACCCCAAGGCCACTGGCAAGACCATGCTGGCTTATCCCTGCACATTGAATTATAGGGAGTTTAAGCCACGAGTGGCCCAGCTCAGATTTTATTTCACGTGCAATGGTGTGGAGAAGGTGCTGTTACCTTGGGGCAGTGGTGTGTTTCGATGGAGCCTTTTGGTGACACTAGTCTTCCATCACTGTAGCAGCTCTAATGGCTGCATGGGCATATTTTTTTTTTTCCCTAGGTGAAACTGAGGTCAAAGTAAAGTCAATAATCCCTCTGTAATTTACTTCGTTAGTGTTTTTCCTTTTTCCTTGTCTGTAACATTAGTACCTCCATTTCCATCAACATGTGCATCAATGTGAGTACTGCTAGAGAACTGACAACCGTGCTCTGCTGAAGCAGTACTAATACTGTATTGTAACACTGCAGATTCATATTGGCATTAAATTGAGAGTGGCTCATGCACCAGAGAGGCAGAGAGTTGCTCATTGTGTGCTTTGCAAGGAAAAGGAGCTTTGCCTAGACTAGGAAATTGTTCATGCTGTGTTTAACATGAACTAAGCAAACTGGTCTTAAAATCATCCCATTTCTTGTTGTGGATATAGGATATATTGTCTTGGCCTGAATTAGTCCATGTTAATTAAATATAGCCTAAACATTACTCTTCCTCTAGGCTGGACACAGCTGACGCATTGCCTACAGACCTTTCACTGTCCAACCTTTAGTACATACAGGATGTGGCACTCTATTTATTTCATCTTACTCCATTTTTCCACAGGACTCCTGATTCTTCCAGTGTATCTGTGATGGATAGAGAATGAAGCAGGCCTATGTCACATATGAAGCAGGAAGAAGTGGGATAGTCTTGTGGTTAAGGTAATTGGCTGTGATCTAGGAGAGGTAGCTTTTATCTCTAGTTCTGTCATAAAGTTCCTGTGGGAGGCTGCACAGAAATCTCCCTCAACTTTTAGAAAGTAGCTGCTAATATTTTCTGTATTATTTTCCAGGAATTACATGTAAAGCATTGAAATCCGATTTTCACAAAGCCAGCTGAAGTCAATAAAACCTGCAGATGTGGGGCTGCTCTGAGAATTCTAGGTCTTGGGTGGCTGGCACTATACATTGAGTACCAGAGGTGAAGAAAGGAGGTCCTGAAAGGTCTGAGTTCAGGTTCCCTCAGATTTATTGCAGACCTTCTCTTTCATTTTGCCCAAGGCAGATATAGCCATGTTCAGACAGCCCTAAAACAGGTTTCTCTCCATTGACTGCATGGAAACTAGGGTCTGGCACAGCTGGAGGGGAGAGAGCTGGACATCACTTCGCTTTTGGCTCGAGATGCTCCTGTAATCGCAATGCCAGAGGTAAACACTGGTGGCAACTATCTGAATATAGACCTCAATTTTCTAACTTCCTTTCCCTTCTGCACAATAATACAGTCATAAAGACAACTTTCTTACTTCACGTGAATGAGGTGGCTACACCTACAACAGCAAATTCAACAGGTCTAGTACTGTTCTCTGATGCCAACTGGCACAAGGGGCTTTTGTCCATGCCATTGACCTCGCTTAGTCCCCAAGGCAGGAAGGCTGTACGTAAACCACCAAATGAAAGTGGCTCCTGATCTCTGATCTCTCCATATTGTGCCTGGGAAAGTCTTGGGAAAATGCTGCTTGTCACAGCCTGTATCCATGCCAAGGACTGTTCCAGCAAAGCAACAGCACCAATGGCAGAGTTGTGGTATCCAGTAGTGCTCCCTGACGTTGTCTAATTTCCTACTATAGATGAAGGCTCTAGTTACCAAAGAGAACCAATAAAAGAAGGATATGTCCTCAACCCTCTACATGAGAGGAGAGGCATATTTCTAGCATAGTCCAAAAATTACCTTTCATTCTTTGTTCAGCTCCAGGTGTGAGGAGCACATGGTGGGGAGGAGGAAGAGTGACTGAAATGAATAAGTCCTTGACAACTCTGACTCTAGGGATTAGTTAACTATTTTCACCAGCCAGCATCAAATAGAGCCACCTGAAGACACACAAGCAAACCTGAGCAGGTGTCCAGTGGTCCCTTCTTTTAGCTGACTTAGTAAGGCAATGCTTACACACAAGCTGATGCTCAGGCAGCCTTAATCCTCACACCTATATGGGCTTGGCCCCACAGGCTAATTAATGCAGCTAGACCCGAGTTTGCTCTACTTATGTTCTGTGTTGATAGATGTAACCCGTCTTGGGAATCCATATGTTCTGCCTGCCCCAGGAGTCATGCTTTAAGTTAAAATGCATGTCAAACCCTGCTTACTGCCAGAACCCAGGCAGCCTGTGCATCTGCCTCGTGTGTAGTGCATGAAGCCCTGCGGAGAGGCAGGAAACATTAGCGGGAGTGCCATGCCGAACTGTCGGGGCTGTGCAGTGTCTAGATGGAGCTGGCAAGCGTCCTGCCAGCCCGAAGGCCAGGCAGGGGAACTCGACTGTGACAGCTTCTGCCATATAGACAAGCCATAATATCAGTTTAGCTTAATGGTGTAACAACCCTCCAGTCAGGATCATGCCTTCACATAAATCACATAAATCTGGCTTTTTTTTTTTTTTTTTTTTTTTTTTTTTTTTTTTTTTTTTTTTTTTTTTTTTTTTTTTTTTTTTTTTTTTTTTAACATGTTTTCTGACAAGCAATCTGGAAGCACTGCGCAGTCTGCTTTGTTGGGATTCTCCAGTTTGGGCCTTAACAGGCATCAATGGATGAGTTCAAGTGACTGAAAGGCACTGCTTTTTGGCCTTAGCCAAAAAATCACTATGGTCCTCTTGAAACTTTGAGTAATAAAAACTTGACACACTTCTGTAGAGGATAATAGCCAAATTTTGTCCCAGGTTACATCTACACAGCCTGGCTGAAGATCCTGAAAGAATGATTGCGCTGATGGAATTTAGGGTTCACTCTTGGCCCCAGTAAGCCTGCTCCTCAAACAGGAGTTTTCCGTTGACTTCAATGAAAGTTGGATCATATTAATATTTTTTTCCATAGAATTAAAGCAATCAAAATATTGCAGTCTCCTCTTGGCCCATTTTCAGGCAAAACTTTCACTGTAAATCAACTGAGAGTTTTACCAGAGAAAGAGCCAATGGAGTTGTCCCATCCCCACGATATTTTTTTGTAGTGGCCATTTCTCATAGTAGTTTCAATACTGATAATTTACTGCACCAAATTATACTTCATTATACACTCTCAAATCCTGGTTCTTCAGATTGTACGAGTGGAAACTTGGCATAAAGACTGCAAGCCTAGATTTTATTTTAGTTTATTTAAGAAAAAAGATATTACTGATTTATAGGGCAGCAAACCCTTCAAATTTTATATAGAGTTCTATGTACCTCTTTTCTTTCACAGACTCTGGACCAAAGCAGGTTTATTTTTAAATACGGAAACTGATTTTTGTTAATCTTTTTGCAAGTTCCAGTATTACCAGTTCATACGAGGCCTGTTAATTCTGACATCTCTTCCAAGGGTGTTTCCTGCGACTTGGGGCTTTCCTGAGAGGTGCTGAGTGCAGTCAGCTTTGATTTGTTAATACATTGGGACCTGATGTTCTGGATAAAAAATAAAGAGAAAAAGGCATGAGGAGAGCTCTGTTTCTCAGCAAATGGCAAACCTATTTTTCACCCCACTCTAGCAGCAGCTGTTTCAGGCATACAGCTGCATTTGCTGCTGTCAGGACAGTGACATCATAATTTTGCACAGAGAATAGCTTAATTGGGCTAAAATTGGTCCCCAGACTGGATAGGAGGGAACCATATCTTTAGTGACCTTGGCTAGAGATGGACACATATACAGCAGATCAGACTTTTATAAGCTTTGTAAGAGCAGGGGCAGGCTTTGGGGTCCCTCAGAAGAAACATCTGGAGTACACAGAAGTTTCAAGCACTCTTTCTGACCCATTTGGGTGAATGGAGGTTCATGCCCCTATATGCTTCACCAGAAAAAGAGTCTGACATTGACTCCAACTCATTAATAAAGAAGGCTGAGGCCAGGAACATTGCTTGCCTTTCCCAGATCTCACTCTGGCTAAGACAAAGTTAATTTTTGCTTTGGTTTAAAAGCTCTTTACAACGTCCTGAGAAAATTTCCTTTTGTTTTGATGCTGTACCTCGCAATAACCATCAGTTCCTCTGTTCAAAACCTCACTAAAAAAAAAAAAAAGGATTCCTGTGGATAAAAATCCCATGAGAATATTGTGTAGTTAGGATAATACACAGTCAACTGGGGTTATTTTGCATCTAAGGAGATAGAACAATATGGAGCTATTCTCACTTTTTCTGGAACTTTTCTCACTGAGAGAACTTTAGAAAAATTCATCTAATTTATAGGACTCCTTGGGCCTGGGGACCACACATCAAGCTGCAATATTTAACATATCATAGCAGCAGCACAATGCCATATAAAAATAACACAATAAATGATTAATAGACTAACTCTCTCAGACTCATTCCCTCCGATTATTTCTTTACAATTAAAACAAGTTGGTAGGGTACTTTCAAAAGAATAAGCGATTGCTTTCTGAAACCATCCACTGCTGGTATTTGTTTAAGTTTATAAGACCAGGAGCTCATTTGGCTGTCTGCTCAGTGCTGTGTTGTGCCATATAGACACCCCTCCTGGTTTCCAGACATACCTTCCCCACTGCTCACTCCCACTGCCCCAGGTGCAGGAAGCATGGCTTGTGCATGCTGTACTCCAGCAATACCCTCCTGGTAGATGGCTGCTGGTCGTTCCTAGCAATATAAATGGGACAGCCTTCAGGCAGAGTGTGGTCCGAGCTAGTCTGTGTCTGGCTCTAGGACTGAGCTAATACAGCTCTCAGCTTAAAGAAATCTGGAAAGATGTACACAGCCATCCCAAAGGTTCAAGACAGTGAGATGGAAAAACTTGAATAATTCAAATACATTTATATTTCAATATTTTGTCCAAAGAATTGCCATTGCCATTAGCACTGAGCTGTCAGGATATGTACATAACCACACAGTGGATCTTCACCATTGGCAAATTAACTGAAGAAGGGCTGCAATACATGTACGTATCCCAAGGACTTTCATGGCAGCATTAAATGCAATACACTCTGGGATATAACATAATGCTTTATGGGAGGTACTGTTGCATGAGGAGTTTGTGGGTGCTTGGGGACATTGTGCAATTTTCTCTGCCTGTCTGTCTCTTTAGTGTGCAGAACTGGATGTGACGGAGACATTCCCAGTTGCCATTGCTTCTAGGCTCATGGAAATGGCATGGAACAGTTCAGAGTGCATCTGAACTCCCAAGTCTGGGTGCAGCTGCACCCTCTGGTCACACCCTGGTGGCATGCATGTTGCAATGGGGTCTCACAAGGCACCCTCCCTCTGTCAGAGGGAAACCCATGTGTCTGAGAAAGGAAGGAAATGTTCTGTGCCCCAGCAGGTCTGTTGGTCTGGACAACTAGGATTGCAACACAAAATGGGACAAAACATCTGCCCTGCAATAGAGACACATCTATTATGATACAAGAATGAAAAACTTTGGAATGATGAAAGCAACTTCTCTGGAAACATGCACCACTGCCACTGCCACAAACATGGGACCAGATGTGTTAGCAGAGAATCTGGTGCTGCTCTGCTGTGGAAATACTGACTCCATTGGCTGTTGCTACTTTGTGGAAACCAGCTGAGGTCAGGAAGTCCCAAGACAGTCCAGGATGTTACTTCTCAGGGAGAAGCTGGGGCTCTGAAAAACATGGAGGAAATATTGGAGAAGCTTGGAGTGACGGAATTCCTAGAGTATGTGTAGTATGAGCAACTGTGAGGACACATGCTCCACTTTTCCCCCTTGAAATATTCCTGAGTACGTCAATAGTGGTGCAACACAGGCACCGACAGACCACAGGCAATGGCTGGCAACTGATAACGTGATTCATGGAAGAAGGTACTCAGATGTAGATTTCTGAGAAGGTGCTAGCAGGGATTTTGTACAATGTGTGTAGGAAAGGACTCCACTTTCAAATAAATCATTTAGTTACATTGCTGAATGAAGGAAATCCAATGTTATGAGGGAAAGAAAACTACAACCTTTTTTCTTCCTTTTCACTGTTGCTCTCCACACGCTCTCCACACACTGGTCTTGACCACAGCCATTGCTTTGACCCTTCTGCTTGAGACCATCTCAGCAAAAAGGTCTGTGTTGCCATTTTTTTTTCACCCCAGAGGGGTGCTCTGTCCTCTTGAGAGCCTAGAGGCTTCCATGGGGTGGTCATGGTCAGGTGAGAATGCATAACTGAGATGGATTTACTTATCTCATTCTACTAAATCTCCTTGGTGTAACTCTAATAGAAGCATCTGGTCTTGACCTGGACCTGATTTCACCTTATTTCATGCTTCTCAAGTCCGTGCTTCCTCATGTTTACTAATGAGGATCTCTATTCCTGCAGGTCCGAGGGAGTAGGATTCACCAAATCTCTAATCACTGCAGGTGTAAAAATGGCACTTTTTGCTGACTCCAGGCAAGAACAAGAGTTCAGTGGATTGTCTCTTTGTGGTAAGCTAAATGTACCTGCTCACACATGGAGTCTGTCAGGAAAAGAAATTTTTCCGACACAAAATGTGATTTTAAAAAGGTACAAGGGAAGTGGAACCAGTGATCAATTTAATCTCAGTGAGCTGACTTTGAAATTGTGGCTACAGCAGCCAGCGCACTGCTCTGGGAGGACAGATATTTGCTGAGCAACTATTGTAGCTAAAACAGAGCAGATGCAGCTCACAGTGCCTTAATGCTGATAACCCTAGATACATACAGCCTTTGATAGTTTGGCCTCCTACAGCTGACTTACGTGTGGACACCACAAGCATATGAAGAGGTTTGTGTCTGTATTAGTAGGATTTGCTCAATCCCTACTCCCAGAGAGTGTAAAGACTGGCACTTCCTGCTGACTCCAGGCAGGAACAAGGGGTTAGTGTGTGTTTTTGTTTTTTACAAGCTAGAAGAATGTCCTCACATACGGAACCTGGAAAAAAAAAAAAGAAACTTGCTGATGGGAGCTTGCCCTTGCTGCTGCTCTGTGTAGACTGAAGCTCCCTGGTGCCTATCGTTTGAGCTAAAGAAAAAGCAGGTGGTGGTGGTAGCAGGGTGCCAAGGCTGAAGTAACACACCTAGTTTCTCAGCAGGGCTCATCAGTGCTGGCTGGTTCCATACTGACATGGTCACAGAGATTTCTTGGCTCCAAGTACCAGCAGAGCAAGCTTACGTCTGCCTGCAGTGCACTCTGTCAACAAGACTTTCTAGTGTAGATCAAGCTTCAGATAAAATCTTGAAGGTGTTGGATGTCTTCCTAGGATGTGCTGAATATCCTCTGCTCCCGTTTACCTTGGTGGGAACTGAGCAGCATCTCAGCATCACTCATTCCCTGGGTTGCATCATGGAGGTTCAGGATGTTAGTGTGTAATATTTCTATACAAAATGAATAGCACATTATTCAGTTGCGCAATGAGGTGTGGATGGGTTTGATTTCTTGGGCAAAATCAGCTGTTTCTGAGCTGGCTCATGCAGCCTCTGTCAGCGTAGTAAAGAGATGTACTGGTGGGGATGCTGTTGGTTCCCTGGGCTTAAGGGTGAGAATGCAGGACTGTGGCCTCATCACAGCCACAAAACTTGGAGAGAAAGCTAATTCCTGCCTGCAGGAATAGCCCCCATTCTCTCCCTATTATGTTGCTGAACACAAATAGATGTTTATTTTAATGCAAAGAAAGAATTAAGCATTAGAGTACTCTAATATCTCTCTAGATTAATCCTGAATACCAGAAATGTTGCTGACTGTTCGCTGGTGAGGTGACATGAGGACGCTTACTTTCCTGTCAATGTTAATAAAGTGTGAGAGGTTTTGTTATTTAGCTTGTGATAAGGAAATCATTGCCCTCTGTTAGTTATGCAGCACGCATAGACCAACTTGCCAAGCTTTCATTGTCATTTACTACAAAGATAAGGAATTGAAAAGTAACATCGCATGGGCACATACACACAAACACACCCCCAGGCCCACACAAATACAAATATAAATATATACATGTAAACAACTCACAGCCAACTGAACAGTCAAAAATAATTGTCTGTTGTTCCATTGCTATTCTATCTTAAGTCTTCTTTTTCAACAGAGGAAAAACTGTAACTTATTATTTTTCAAAGTTTAAAAAGCCTCAAGCAATGATGGCACTTGTTACAAGTTACACCAAAGAGTCATTATCCCCAAGCACACAGCTCCAGCTGTTTTTTGATAAATATACAGGCAAGGCACTACTGTCACTATTAGTCTTGCATACCACAACAGGTACTGAGATGTGGTAGGGAAAACAGTGTGGCCTGGGAAACTGAGAACCAGGTACCTGCCTCTTCTTCCTGTGACACCACATTGCATGCTTGATCTCGGGTGAGTCACAGAATTGTAGAATCATAGAATCATAGAATAGTTTGGGTTGGAAGGGACGTTAAAGACCATCTAGTTCCAACCCCCCTGCCATGGACAGGGACACCCTCCACTAGCCCAGGTTGCTCAAAGCCTCATCCAGCCTGGCCTTGAACACCTCCAGGGATGGGGCATCCACAGCTTTCCTGGGCAACCTGGGCCACTGCCTCACCACCCTCATCGTGAAAAATTTCTTCCTAATGTCTAATCTAAATCTGCTCTTTTTCAGTTTGCAACTGTTAACACTTGTCCTGTCACTACACTCCCTGAAAAAAGAGTGTTTCCCCTCCTGTACCCCCCTTCAGGTACTGGAAGGCTGCTATTAAGTCTCCCCAGAGCCTTCTCTTCTCCAGCCTGGACAATCCCAACTCTCTCAGCCTGTCCTCATATGGGAGGTGCTCCAGCCCTCTGACCATCTTTGTGGCTTCCTCTGGACTTGCTCCAACAGGTCCATGTCTCTTTTTTTGTTAGGAGCCCCAGAGCTGGATGCAGTACTGCAGGTGGGGTCTCATGAGAGCAGAGCAGAGGGGGAGAATCACCTCCTTTGATCTGCTGGTCACACTTCTTTTGATGCAGCCCAGGACACGGTTGGCTTTCTGGGCTGTGAGCACACACTGCCGGCTCATGCTGAGCTTTTTATCAGCCAGCACCCCCAAGTCCTTCTCCTCAGGTCTGCTCTCAATCCATTCTCCTCCCAGCCTGTATTTGTGCTTGGGGTTGCCTCGACCCATGTGCAATCACTCCGCCGCTCCTCCTTTTCCCCTTTCAGCCATCTCCTTTATTTATGTTCAGCAGTGCAACAGTGAGTCAAGTAAATCTTTGCTGCTAACTTTTACAGACATACCAGTTAGTTAGACTGTGGATCCCAGTTCTCAAGGGTGGTGTTTATCCAGTCACCATCAGTTTCTCCAGGCCTGGATGATACCAGGGGACAGGGCCGGTTTTCACAATGCAACACAGCTACAACTCCAGGAAGGGCCTGTTATAGATCCTCAATGGACATGCTTTAGGCAAGTTGAGAGCCTTTGCCTCCCTCTTCACCCTCAGAGGAGATTCAACCTACCCAAGATTTGACTTGCCACTTGAGGAGCCTATTTTAGGCAATACAGTTATCTAAAGGATTACGATAAGGTGCTGCTTGTGATCATCACATGCAACTGGTCTGTCCCACCCAGGGACAACCTAAATTTCCTAAACAGATGAGGAGTTCCCTCTTACATTTTTACTGCAGGGAAAGTGGCAGAATACTTCGAAGTCTTCACGCTGCTAAATCGAGAGTCTATTGATAAAGTAGAAGCCGAAGCCTGCACCAAGCTTTTTGATAGGTGAGGAACAGAAAGCATTTGCCTTTATGGCATCTCACTGGAAAATGTCACAGTCTATGTGTTAATGTATAGTATTCTGCAATGAAAAAAGACAAGTGACATAAATCAGCTACTAATTTTACTGTGGATGAAGCAATTATTTTAAATAATTTGCGGTCAAGGTTGCTTGCCACTGCACTTTTATTCAAACTCATTTTAAGTAATGCTTTCTTAACCTTGCTAAATAAAACTGGGAAAACCAGAAAGCAATAGATCTTCATTAGAGTCCAATGTATATGCATCAGCCAAATCATTATCATTAGCAAATCCACCAGGCATATCTAACCTTGGTCCAACATTTAGATCTAATAAGATCATTAACTGTTTCTTTTGCATCATTATTGAAGTTCCCTTAATCACCTTTTTTGGGCCATCATTTTTTTGATGAATCTTATACATTGATAGTTCAAGACTGAAGGCAAGGCTGTGCTCATGTCACTTGAATTCCTGAAAAGTCATATGCCAATGGTTATTCAAGGATGACCTAGATTTCTATGTTTTTCTTTTTGGGAGAATTCATGACCTTTGTGAACTAATCAGAGAAAAAGTGCTAAGATAGTCTGAAAACACTCACAAAATTGATATATATGAACAAAGAAGATCAAGAGGAAAATGTCTGTAGTTCTTGAACAGAACAGAAGAATTGATATTTGTTAAAGAAAGTAAGTCTATCCTACAAATTCACTCAGTGGAGGGAAAAGTCAGACGAGTCTGACTAAGTCAGTAATTCTGTAGCAACTGTAAAACTGAAAAAGACCTATAGAGAAAGTGAAATCCAGGTCAAGAATCTAAAGATGAATATAAAAGAATAGCACAAGTATGCAGGACAAAATGACAAATGCCAATGCACAAAATAGAATAAAGAGATATAAAGGGTAACATGAAAACACTGTGTGACTTCCTTGGCAGTAAGAGGAGGACCAGAGAAAACGTTGGCCAGCTAATAAATGGGACAGGAAAGCTAATAATAAAACATGCCAAGAAGGCTGAAGTGTTTAATGCCTTTAATTGCTTCAGTCTTCATTAAAAAGCCTGACTGTAATCAGATGGTTGACACAGTTAACGCCAGCCACAAAAGGGTAAGAACTCAGGCAAGATTAGGGGAAGAAATGTTTATAAACTGCTTAGATAAATTAGATTTTTTCAGATCAGTCAGGCCTGTAATTCACCCTAGGTTACTTAGGGAACTGGCTGAACAATCCTGAAGGCCATGGTAATTATCTTTGAGAATTTGAATGATGCTGGGCTAGAAAAAGGCTGACAGAGTTCCTATTAAAAATGAAAAAAACGAGGACAGAGTCTCAGCTGACCTGACTTTCATTTCCCAGAAAGATCCTTGGACAAGGAATCGAATGACATACGAGAGAGCAAAGCGATAAGTAGTTATCAATGTGATTTGTCAAGACCACATAATATCAAACTAGCCTGTTTGTTTGTTTGCTTTTCCTATGACAGGGTAACAAGTCATGTGGACAGGCAAGAATTTAGTAAGGTTTTTGACACTGCCTCAAATGGCATGTTCATAAGCACCCAGGGAATTGTGGTCTGAACCGTGGGCCTCTAACTTTGCTGGGCTCAATGAACAACAATACTGAAAAACACGCTGCATTGCTTTCCATATCAGCTTTGGTTCTAAGGTCTCATGAGCACTCCGCTGCCCGGAAGTCATGGCTTCGGGACCACTGGTTCTTGACAAGACTGCTGCAAAATACCCACAGTACTGCTTGGCAAATGACAGCCAAAGGCCAGCTGTCAACAGTTCGGTATCGTACTGAAAGGATTTATCAGGTAAGGCTCTGTAAGAGACTGTCCTGGAGTCCAGAGCCACTGTTATCGTTGCAGTGACTTAACTGACAGACTAGAGAGCATGTATGTTACATCTGCATGTGACTGTAAGCACTGAAACATTGCAAGTGTCTTGGAGGACAGGCCTGAGAAATTGGAGAAATGCTCTAAAAGAAACAGGATAACACTGAGTATAAACTGGCGTGTAGATTGGGCTAAATGCTTCCCTGAATACTTGATGGGAAATGAGAGGAGAGGTAACAAAGATCTGGGAATTCTAGTGGATCATGAGCTCAGCATGAGTCAGTAATGGCATCCTGTTGTGAAAGAAGCAAATATTATTCTGGGATATATAAACAGCAAAGTTGTACAAAAGACACACATGAGGTAATCCTTCCACTGGTAAAGTCTCCAGTAGGGAGCTGTTTCCAGTTTTGGGTACCACGCTTCAAGAAAGATTGCAGAAAGTCCAGGGGAGAGAAATGAGCCTGGTCAGAGGTCTAGAATACATTCTCTGCAGGGGCAGGTATCAAGAAATGTGTCTGCGTAATCTACGCAGAGCGGGCTGGTGAAAATTGTGCCTGCCTGGCTTTGAATAAATAAAATGCTTCTTCGATGAGGTGGTAATAAACCTTTCTGTCTCTGTTCAATGTGGATAATAAAATAAGTTGTAAGCTTAACAAAGATTTAAGTTGGCTTTTATGGAAAGCCCTTTCTCTGGAATAGATTTTTTCAGAAGGAGTAACATCTCTCTGACGGGGACCACTAAGACCAGACTGGTGAAATACCTGCCAGAAATGCTGCAGGTAGAGCTGGCCTTGCCTTGGACAGATTGATGGATTATCCCCATTTTCTTTGTTTCTATGGTAACAGGCTGCTTTTTAAAAAAATCTGTTACATATTTACCATAAATAGTCTCTGTACTTGTCATGAATATGAAGATGCAGTGCGTGATATTAAACTTGTTGATGCGAAAATCAAGGTGTAAGTCAAGCACGTGGTTAGTCTAAATCCATTCACTTGGTTTTTGGTACACTTCTGCTTTCTTGCATTCAAAAAGCCATTGCTGGTAAAGGATGGCCACAGACACAGGGTGCCCCGTGCTTCTCTGTCCTGGGTCCTCCTCATCCAAAGGACGGGCAGAGGAAAGTGGTGTCAGATTGACAGGAATGGTCCTAGTCACCTCTGCAGTCCTGGCCCCGTAGGCTGGCATCCTGATGGGCTGGGGAGGAGACCAGTCAGGTCCATGTCTCCTGCCCTTTCCTGCTGCACTGCAGAGATAGCAGACAACCTTTGCAGAGCCTGTGTGATCATGAATGGGGCGGTAACTGAAGTTAGTCACCCAGCTGCGGGTGTCCCAGTCAGGCAGTGCATCTCCCTAGCCCCACGGTGTGAGTCAGTCCTGCTCTGCCCCTCCTCAGTCCCACTCTGATCTCAGGACATTGCCCCACATCCCACCAACTGTGGCTGGAGTTGAATTTTGAGGCTACAGAGAGAGGCAGAGTCAGCTCACCTCAGCCATCCAGCCTGATGATAACCCACAGAAACAGGATTTACCTGGGTCAGGGAGATGGGCCAGGTCCCCTGGTACCTGTGTGGGCATTAGATCCAGTGCAAAGAAGAGGAGAGAAACCTGAAGCCAGTTGGAGACAAATGCACTGGATTGCTTCTTCCAGTGGCAGCCTGAAGTTAGATAAGGCTAGAGTGATGTGTAACCGCAAGTGCCCTCATTTTGGCCTGAAAAGACAGACTTTGGTCTTGTACATGGTGAAAAAATGTGAGACAGGAGCCATAACAGCCAGCTCAGTAGGCAGAATCATCTTGTTTTGCTCTTTATTCCAGTGGATGATGCCAATGCTTCGTTGTTTATTTGGATTATTTTTATCTTATCCAATCAATGTATTTTGCTCTGGGCAAAGATACAGGCATTAAGTCAACAAAAGGACCTAGGTGTTGCAACACCAAGTGTTGGAGCCCTTAACTGTTAGGCGCTGTGCCATGTAGTGGAATCCCGAGGCCCATCTGAAATACTCGAGCTCCCTAAACAAAGCATGGGGCTGAGCACAATGATTTATCTCTAAGCATCACATGGGAATGTGTCACTGCCATTTAGCCATTTATTATTTGCCAGCCAGGAAATTTAGAGGGGAGGAAACAGTGTCTCATGTGACTTGGGAGGACCTTACACCCACTGAATAACAAGCAGCGATGGGGGAAAGGGCGGAGGGAAGCCGAGCAGTTTGGAAACAGCCTAAAGGCAGAAATTTGACACAGAAACTCTTTGGCATAAATTCTTCAAGAACTGTTAGGCTGATGGAGGAGAAGAGGGGTTCCTAAATGATTTGTGAGCAGAAGGCAGGGTGCTAATCCATTTACATAATTTATTCATAACAGTTTGTTCAGACAGCTCTACCAAGGATGTGGATACTGGACTCTTTAAATGTTCCCTGTGGGAGAAGTGAATCTGGCTGTTTGAGCTGAGCCAAAGGCTACCAGTGTCTCCAGGGGCCTTTCTGTCTCCCTCTTGAGTTTTGTGTCAAGTGCGGGGACTCATGCTGTTTGGTCCTGTGCACTGATTTTGTACCTGTGCAGAGGGGAAGCTGAGCACTCCCATGTCCAACCCACTGCGGGACTTCTGTCATTTCCTTTTATTTTTGTATTCACCCTTGGTATTGTGGGTTAGTACCCCAAGCTCTCAGGCAGTGCACGCTCTGGGAATATACCATCAGCAAGTATCAGTTATGAAATATTCTCAGATGCCTTTGACTGCCCAAGCCTATTCAGAGCAGTACTGTTCTGCAGGCACACGGGAACGATAAAACTGCCCCACACAGCAAGTGAATCCCACATTGTGCTGGGAACAGGAGGATCCCTCACTGCCCTGCTGCTCCCTCCCTCTTTCTCTTTTTTTTGCTGTGCAAAGTCACATGGAAATGAATTAGATGCTTGTACTGAGCATTTCAATGGGACTTCACATAATAAAACAGAAACTCAGTAATATTACCTGTCAGTGGGTCTCTGGGAAGCAAAAAGATCCCTGCCAAGTCCTGCTGAATCTTGAGCAATCTGTGCCCGGCGTTGGCATGGCAACCCACAGATACAAATTCCATGCATCATTTGTCTAAGGACTAGCCTCTCTCCAGCCTTCAGCCTGGACCTCGACACTGGCCAAGTGTCTAGTTAATCTGAGTCATTGAATTGCTGGAAGGGACTATAGGATTAAACTGGGATAACCTAAATAGGCTGATAAAAGGCTATTCAGTAAAAGATGCAAGTGCCCAGCATCTCCCAGGTTTTACCCACATGCTCTTGAGTCCTGAGTTGAACTTAATCTAAAAGAATAAAGGGTAGGCACTGGAAATTCCCCAAAAACTTGGAAGGACACCCAGTGAGATCTTAGTCTCTGCAAGAGCTGGAAAGATTTATTTTAGAAAGAGGTTCGGATGGTTAAATATTATTTGGAATTGTGGTTTCATTTTGTATGTACAGTGGTTTTTTCTTAGTTCCTTTCCTGTTCTATAATCTCCTCTGTTTCTTCAGTGTAATTAGCCTGTTGTTTTCAAAAGGCTGTTGATTGTGTCTCTTATGTATGTGTGAATTGAACTCATTATGCACTGACTTAGCTCCCTGGGCTGTGTGTGTGTATTATGTATGCTGCCTGCGTGGTGTGATCCCTGACCTGCACCAGAAGGAACTTTGCAGGCTCAGAGATTTGCATGTGGTGGTGGGCTGAGGAAGAGGATAACTCGGCAGACCGTTGGCTCATCAGCAACGAGCCTGGAAGCCCCAGCTGATGGCTCTGGAGTCACAGCCCCCTGCCCTGGAAACATCACAGTCTTTGTCCCCAGGCCAGTGCCATGGCAGGAGCTGATTTAATCATAGAGATCTGTCAGGGATGTGTTTTGGGTAGTGCCTGAGGTCCAAGTGCTCAGCAGATATACTCCAGTATTTCTTGCAAGCTCATCTAAAAGACCAGTCCTTGCAGATGCTTGATGTTTCCAGCTTCTGCTCCACATTAAAGCCTTACCATATAAGCACTGGAAAAAAACAGAGTTTCTAGTGCCAGCATGGCATAATTATCATGGAATAATGGTCCCTGAGAATCTGTATCAGGACTTTTAGGCTCTAAGTCCTGCTCTTGTGGATCCTCTATGGGAACAAGCTAGAACTGGGATTTTGAGGGATTTTAGAACTCCATGAGTCTTTGGAAAACCTGTCAAAGGTTGGTTGCTTCAGAGTCATATGTCTTACAGTTGTGGGTTCCCAGAGCTGGCTTTGCTTGTCTGATGGAGCTCTGCCTTTTGGACATGTTGGCTCCTAGGTGACCTCAAGTCTGCTTTTGATCTTCTGAAAATTTCAGATCATCTGGGTTCAGCAAATCACCATTTTTGGAAAAACTTTGTTTTGCCCCCAGCCTTCTGACTGGCAGTACTTCAGAGCAGTACAGATTTGTTGAAGGAAAATGAAAACTTCCCATTTGCTTTGTGCTCAGTTTTGAGGGAGCTGTCTTGTCAAAATGCGACCTCCTTGTACTTCCCAGTCCATGTGGTGTGGGACCCTCTACACCCTCACAGCTCCCTTTAATATGACAAGTGTTAAATCATGACCCCTCAGCATTAAGATTTTAATTCACAAGAGTGTACAAAAGATGCCACTCCTTCATGTATCTTTCATATCACTAAGTCTTGAAGTGTGAAAAACTAGGACTATGGATATGTATTGTAAAATACTCTCAAAAACTCCCTAATTTTCCTTCTGTGATCACTGGTGCAGTAATGAACAGAAACTAAAGAAGTTTAAATCCAGATTTCAGTCAGGAGCAGGGAAGAAAGCAAAGAAAATTCCATCCCTTTTGTTTTCTATATACAGTCACTCACAGGAAATGTGTTTACTTGGTCTCTGCTTAGGGTAATGTGAATTTTGTCCTTAAAGAATGAGTACTCATTCATTTGGTGGAGAAAGTCAAAGTCAATGTTAATGAGATCACTCCCCCCATGCAGGGAGGTACTGTAGCTGAAATTAATGTTATCAAACATAAGGGCCATCTATGGATGCCAGACTCCTATTCTGTGTTGGCATGACAACTTTCAAACTGATACTTGTTTTAGAGGATAAGTGATCAGCAAAAGTGACATTTTCTTCTTGAAGACAGCTTGACAATCTAGCAACTTCTATTGCTGTGTTACTACTAAAGTGCACGGTATGAATCAGTACAGTCACTTTATATTTTTGTAAGTGAGAGTGATAAAGTATATTGCTATGTAAATACAGAGTATAAATTCTTCTTGGTCCTGCAGCACGAAGAGGAGAAGAGTGATGGACAGCTGCAAAGGGAAAATGTTTGTATCATAACAGTGCCTGTTTTTCTTTTATAGAGCTCATTCATAATGCCTATAGAAATTAACAGAGTGGCAAGGGAAAGAGGGATGTCGACAGCAACTGCCATTCCTGTTGCCGTGTTGCCATATCAACCTTCAGTTTGATAATTAAATAATCACTTTCTATAAATCTGAATTGTGCCTTTTAGCAGGGAAGGGCTCTCGGGTTCTTGTTGGACAAGAATGCAGTGGGATCTCAGGGCTCAGGATTAAACTATGCTCAAGTTGCAACTAAAAGCCATTTTTAGAAGCAAATGTTTTTCTCCGAGTAGGGAAAACGTAATCAAAAAGTTTAGGTTTACAATGACGTTTCTGCGATTAAATTGCACCTTTAACCTCAGATTCTCAGTGTTTAAGAAGTTGCTCAGAAGAAGCTGAACCTGTGGGAACTTGTGAGGTAGGTGAGATCAGACCTACCTATCACACCAGAGGCTAACTCTGGCTCTGCCTGGCATCTCTCATACACTTGCCACGATGCCAGGGTGTCCTTCTTGGGTTGTGACTGGTGCAGGTGCAGTGGTTGGCCTGATCTGCTGACCAGCTTCTTGGGTGGGAGGTGCAAAGGAAGAGAAGAAACATGACATTGCAATCACAACCAGGGTAAAATTCCCAGTGTCCTTGCAGAGGAGACATCATTTTCCAACACAGCCAAAGGCACGGCCGCTCCCCCAACTCATGAGTGCATGCATGTGAGGGCATGCCCATGGCCGCATATACAAGTGTTTCCATCACATGGTCTGTTGTTCATTCCCAGTCTCATGGTCCAGCGTGAATCATTCAGAAAGCTAAGAGGCTTGGGAGGTGGTATGCTAAAGCCTCTGGGGAGGTCTGATCCAGCCAAAAGAACATCAGTCTGGGACTTGGAATGGCTACACGCATTTTCCTTTCCTGGCCACGGTCATCTGCAGGGTGATTCAGCTGCCTAAATGCAATGCCCTTTGAACGACTCCAGGGTATCCAAGCTATGCATGTGAAGCTGTCATTCTGACTCCCATAGCAGACCCATAGCCTTCTTTCTGGATCAACAGCTGAAGATCCAGTGTATACTTTAAAGTATCTCAAGTGCTAGGATTTAACACCTATCCATATTAACTGAATTGCATCCTTAACTTATTCAATTCCTATTTTTTTTTAGTAATGTAGACTGGAAGCCTTGGTCGTTTAGGAACTGTGGAGCACTTTGAATATCCTCATAGCATTAGGCATTAGTGTGTGGAGTGATGTAGGGAATACCAGTACTGGTACTAGCTGTACAGCTCTAGCTGTTCTGCTTCTGATAGTGGAGCTAGTTTAGCTGTCTCTGCAGGGCCCTGCATTGTCCTGCCAATTCTCGGGAAGACTCGGCATGTGAGGCACCAGCACTGTCTACTTTTGTTGGGGGAAACACAGAGTACAGGTCTTCAAGCTGCTTCAGGCCAGCTGGTTTGGGGTTCAGGTGCCGGTGCTGGCTAATGAAGCTGGCAGGAGTTTAGGAGGATTTCAGCTCATGTCCAGCACCTAGATAAAGTGCTTTGGCTATGTCTGGAATGATTGATTAGTTGATCTGGTGAGTTGTGTCATGTAGGCTTACTATTTGAGGTGTCTGCTCGCCCCAGTGTGTCTTGCCTGGGCTTCCCAAAATTCACACATCTGTAGGCTCTTAAGGACCAGGCACCTAATTTCAGCTGGCTTGACAATGAGACTTGGACATAGAAGTCAATAATTAAGTCACGCAAAAAGAACATGGCAAGCAATGTTTATCATATTTTGAAAGTGCTGTGGCCTACACAGTTATAGGGTACTGTCATAACCACAGCAGTTCTTCTGCACTGTGCTGCCTTAGCTCAGTGCTGAAAATGTTACAGTACAACCTAAAGCCCAGAGTAATGTCCAATGTCTCTGTAGAGCCTGTTCTCTGGATATTAAACCCGTACCAAAACCGCCCTTGTTACCTGTCCTAGCTGGTTTAACACCATCACAAATCACAACATGCTGTTCATTTTTGCTGCGTGGAACTTCTTGGTCTCCCTGTGCTTTTGTGTGCTGGTGGAAATGAGGTATAAAAGTAGTTCTGTTCTTCAGAGGTATGAAGCAAGGATATGAAAGGCCATGAGACACTGAAAAACTTGAGTAATGAAGGCTGAAATTGAAACGATGGCTGAATATGTGCCTCATGTTCAAAAGCTCACATCAGGACTTGAGATCATTTTCAGAAATTATTATCATTAAATCATAGAATCACAGTATCATAGAAGAGTTTAGGTTGGAAGGGACATTAGAGATCATCTGGTTGCAATCCCCCTGCCATGGGCAGGGACACCCTCCACTAGCCCAGGTTGCTCAAAGCCTCATCCAGCCTGGCCTTGAACCCCTCCAGGAATGGGGCATCCACAGCTTCTCTGGGCAACCTGTTCCAGTGTCTCACCACCCTCATAGTGAAAAATTTCTTCCTAATGTCTAGTCTGAATCTGCCCTCTTTCAGCTTATAACTGTTACCCCTTTTCCTCTCACTACATTCCCTGTTTAAAGAGTGTTTCCCCATCTCTCTTGTAGGCCCACTTTAGGTACTGGAAGGCTGCCATAAGGTGTCCCTGAAGATGTTGTATTCCTCCTAATGGGAGTTACATTATACAGGACAGTGTCATTGTGCTTGTCTTTCAAAGAGGAAAGAAAAAGATATAGTTTGCAAATGATGACTTCCAAAGGCAATCCTCCAGTATGAGGAAGACTATGGAAATCTGGCCATCAGCAGAGGTCTCTCAGAACTGAGTATGCCATGGCTCCTGTCCTCAAACTGTGTTGAAATGTTCTGCATAAACTCAGAAACCCTCATGAGATGCACATCATCTCCCAGTGGGACAAAGAAGTTGAAATCTGTAACATTTCCTGAGGAAGAAAATATTCAGAGTCAAATGAACATAAATCTCAGGCCTGAAATGATTCAGATTATAACCTGTGGAAGCTCAAAGGCTGGGACTATTATCAAAGGAAAGAAGAAGGGATGAGAGATGTGATCTCTTATGATGCAGCAAGCAAATACTTGCTCTATCTTGTTAGCAATGACGTTCAGAAACTTAGCTAATAATAGCCCAGCCTTGATAACAGAGAAATCAGTCCCCCAGACTGAGCTATCACCAGATCTGATTTGTGTACAAGATGTGTAGAACGGCAAGCACAAATGGTATGAGCCAAATGAAATGTAAAATGTGACAAACTGTCAGATTCCTGCTTTCCTATTATCACACCCTGGTAAAAGAATGGCAATAGTAAGGTACTATTTGAAGTCACCTAAGAACTGTCGCATGTACACTTACTTACAAGGATACCCGACCAGTGCAAAATAACTTTAGTCAGAGAGCTAATCGTTGTCATAATATGACTTTATGTTGTTTAACACAAATGATGACAAGCATTTTTTCTGAACTATCTGGCTTATACCTACATATGAGTCATCAGTTGTGGAAATGTCAGAGAAGACAGAAGAATGTGGTAAGGAAGAAAAAGTTAAGTATCAGTCACATAAAACATTCAAACATCTCAGCCAAAACAAATGAACAAAACAAACTAACCAAAAATCCACAAGTGAGTTGTGTTCCTTCTGAATATATGCTGAGACAAGAACGTGTCTGTAATGCTATTCAAGTGGTATCTTCTCTAGAGAGAATTGAACTGCTCTTCAGAGAATCATCAGGAGAGTTGGGGGAATTATAAGATGATGAGGACCAGCTCCATCCCAAACCCTCAAGGGGACACTGGCAAAATTTTAGGGGTCTAATTCCAAAATGGTGAGTCTGAAAACCCTGTTGCCTGGCAGTGAAGAACTGAAGCACCAGGATTGCCTTGATTTTGACTTTAGAGCTCCCTGGATGGTAAGAACTACTGTAATCTTGATGGAGCTGAGCAACTTGTCACTGAGCTCACATTAATCGCGTTCATTGCAGTCATTACACAGTCACTGGATGAAATAGAGGTAAAGACCATTGAGTGATAACCAGTGCTCTGGCCCCCTGCTTTCTACCAACACTGCACAGTGGTGTCCAGCTTGCTGTCACCTCTCCTCACTCAGCCCCACACTTCTACCTTTCATTCTTGACCTCCATGCGAGTGCATACCACAAGGAGATAAGGACTTAAATCCCCCCAGCAGGCAAGAAGTTGAAATTGTGTGTCTGATCTCTGTGAAACACGCCTGGCTACTGCACAAAGCTCTGCCTCTGCTTCTTCCATGGTTCAAAGTACCAGAGTGGGTTGGCTGCCCATATCCAGCATGATGGCCTGGTGTCTGTCAGTGGGCAAGGATCTGAGGCCAAGGAGTCTGCTCCTCACCGAGGATTATCTCAGTTGCAGATGCACACCTGAATTAGAGGGAGAAGTGACATTTCAGATACTACCTCCTGAACTCCTCTTGGCTAGGTGGGCATCCAGCAGTTGGACTGCATGCACCTACATCCTTGTGCTCCTGGACTAAAGGATTCTTATCTCCCAAAGCAGCTGGGGCTGACTGGGCACACACGTAGCTGTGAGCTCTCTCCAGCCAGTGAGCTGGTGAGCTGGGGGGTGGCTCGGAGTGAGGAGCTGTTGAATGGGAGCTGCCAGGTGAGCAGAGACCTCAGAGCCTGTCTGTGAGAAAGTGGTCGGCCTGACAGGCTGCTCTTACGTTGCTGATGAGTCACATACCTAAGACACGGGTGGGACTGGAGCTGGAGTAGACTTGTGCAGAGAGCAATGGGAAGAATAGAGGGAGCAGCTGAGAGAGCTCCTTTCATGAGCTGTTTTGTGTGCAGCACTCTGTTTTTTCCAGTGTCTATCTATCTGTATCTCTACTTATATCTCTGTGTATAACCGGACTGCAATTCTGCAGTAAAGTGCACCAGAAAAGATAACAGTTGTGATTTCCTGCCAACTGTGCTTATTCAGGGCTTCCTCAGAGCCAGGAACTCTTAGCACTGTCATTACCAACAGATCAACATGTACAACTTAAGAAAAACCTATAAAAAATAAAATAACAAAAAATAGACAGGAAACAGTCTCCCATGTACTTAAACACTTCAAAGATATTAGTATGTTACCTGGTATGCTATGATGTCCTTCTAATATATTAATATCATCTTTCTTTTCTGTTTCCTTTTGGGATAATCAGCAAGTCCAGTCTCCTCCCACTGAACCTTGGTCAGGCCTTACTGTTAGGATCACACACCCGAGTCATCCTCTCTGCTTCCTCCAATACCCTGCTTTGCTATATGACAGAGCCCGTTCTTATAGTGGTTCCAGCTCATGTCTGGTTGTGTGTCTCCAGATTTGCCCCTGTTAGTAGTAGGATAGTCCTTTCACACAGCCTAACTCTGTCCTCTCCTTTCTAGCCAGGCAACTGTAGGGGTGGCCCTTCACGTTGTCCTGAACATGCTGCATTCGAAAGGGTACTGAGGTTATCAAAAATTAAACTCCTGGGAGCCCAGACAGTAAACACAGGCTGTGAGCTTCCTGGTGCATTTTCCTATTTATTTATTTGTTTGTTTGTTTCTTAAAAAAAAACAAAACCCAAACCAACATATACACTTTTTTTTTAAGTATCAGGCAATAGGGAAACTCTTCTGAGCTTATTCAAAACTTGAAAACAATCTGACTTCAGTCTCCTACTACAGATCTGTCTAGACTAGAATTTGCTCTCCTGTTGTAACTTGCGTTTATTAGTTGTTTGCCAATTAGCTAGTAGAGTTGATGAAGACATTTGCAATTGTAAAAGCTAATCTAAACATTCCAAGAAGATGTGTTGCAGCAGTCAGACATTTGTGGTTTACCTTCATTTGTGCACTGAGGTAGCTCACAAGCATTCACCTCATGGAGCAAGCACTCATGGACTGTTTAGACTTTCATTTATAACCACGTTAACCAACTTGAGGTAATTGGCAATCAAATAAGTTGGGCCAGACAGCAAAACCTGTGTAATACCCATGTATTCTGATTTCAATTTGAATTTTTTAAAAATGGTTAGCACAGGCTCAGCTAAGTGGTTATAGTGCTGAAGAATGGGAGATATATGGAATGCTTCACCCAGAAAAATGTGTTTGAGGAGTCCGTGGGCAGAGGGAGAACAGCCTGCTGGATGGCCTCCCAGAGAGAAAGTGGGAAGCTGGCTGCTTGCTGGAAAACTGAGAAAAGGAATAGGACACAAGCCTTCCCACAGTGGGTAACAAATGCCTACTATAACATAGTGATTTGAAGAAGTAGATTAAAAAATGGGTGTATTGGGTTTGTGTGGCAAGGTTTTGGTAGCAGGGAGGGCTACAGGGGTGGGTTTTGTGAGAAGCTTCTGGAAGTTTCCCCCATGTCTGAAAGAGCCAATGCCAGCTGGCTCCAGTATGGACCCACCAGTGGCCAAGGCTGAGCCCATCAGTGACGGTGGTAGTGCCTCTGGGATAACATATCTAAGAATGATAAAAAACCCAATGCAATGCCAATTTCGACCAGGGACAGGAGTGAGAATATGGAAGAGATACAACTCTGCAGACACCAAGGTCAGAGAAGGAGGAGGTGCTCCAGGTGCCGGAACAGAGGTTCCCTGCAGCCTGTGGTGCAGCCCATGGTGAGGCAGCTGTGCCCCTCCAGCCGTGGAGGTAACGGTGGAGCAGAGATCCACCCAGGACCCCTGCCAGAGCAGGTGGATGTGCCTGAAAGAGGCTGCGACCCCATGGGAAGCCTGTGCTGGAGCAGGCTCCTGGCAGGACCTGTGGAGAGAGGAGCGCAGGCTGGAGCAGGTTTGCTGGCAGGACTTGTGACCCCTTGGGGGTCCTGCACTGGAGCAGTCTTCTCCTGAAGGACTGCACCCTGTGGAAAGGATCCATGCTGGAGAAGTTTGTGGAGAACTGCAGCCTATGGGAAGGACTCATGTTGGAGAAGTTTGTGGAGGACTGTCTCTTGTGGGAGGGATGCCATGCTGGAGCAGGGGAAGAGTGTGAGGAGGCCTCTCCCTGAGGAGGAAGGAGCGGCAGAGACAACGTGTGATGAACTGACCACAACCCCCATTCCCTGCCCCGCCCTGTGCCACTGGTGGGGAGGAGGTAGAGAAATTAGGAGTGAACTCAAGCCCAGAAAGAGCAGGGGGGTGGGGGAAGGTGCTTTTAAGATTTGGGCTTATTTCTCATGATCCTACCCTGATTTGATTGGTAATAAATTAAATTAATTTCCTGGATTTGATTCTATTTTGCCCCTGACAGTAACTGGTGAATGATCTCTCTCTGTCCTTATCTTGACTCACGAGCCTTTCATTATATTTTCTCTCCTGGCATCCAGTCAGGGTCTACCCACCACAATGGTATAATCCTTTCATAGAAAGAAATAAACTGGCCTCAGCAGCCTGTTTCATTTATTGAAAAAAATCAGAACAGTAATCAATGTCTTAAGGTAAAGGGGCACAAAAATCTGCCATTATTTTTTTCACAGAGATGATGGTGAACCATAGGGTTGGCCGTTGGATTTGATATTGGGGGTAGCTGTGATGGTAGCGCATGATCAACATGTTTTGGGATGGTACAGCTTGATTACAAAATGAGATCTGCTTTACCGCATTGACATCAAGCAAATATTTCAGAGTAACACTAACAGCCAGACATAGCTGGTACTGATAGCATTGAAATAAAATGGATCATAATGTACATACTGCTCCAATAAATGTTTATATTACAACAAATTGAGCATCCTCAGCCATTTGTTTTTATCCTGTAGAGAACAATTAAAGGATAAGATGTTAAGAAGGATATACGAGGCAATAAACGGATTTCATGGGTGCTTAAACACCAAAAGGGAATTGAAAATATTTGATAACTACAGCCATTATTTATGGAATCAAACAGTCCCTTCCTTCACTGTAGGTACTGTTATTATTATATAATAACAAGTCACAGGACGATTTATAAGACTTAAGAAAGAGGAAGAAAAGTGTGGGGTTTGTTTTATTTATTTATTTTTTTTTTTTTACCTGATGAGTCCTATGCCAAAGTCATCTCTAAGGCAAAACTCAGATTTATGCCTCAATAGTATGAATTCTGGGAGACCAAATGAATGTTGTGGAAGGTGAAACATCCAGTAGGACCTGAGGAGCTGAGAAAGGCCTGTGGGATTAGGGGTGGTGGGAAATTATGAGAGCCAAATTAGGATAATCTCTCCCCTCCCATGCTAATGCCATGATCTCCCTGCACCCAAGCTGATGTGGTCCTGTTTGCAGAGGGAAAGACTGTAACCTGTTCCCTGAAGTCTTGTGCCCCACAGCAGTGAGGTCGTGGCTCCAACCCAATGGCATATTGTGGTCAAAGAGGAAACCTGGGATGCAGATGCCTCTTCTCTATTTGTACCCTTTGACCCCGGCTTGGCCACTGCCCTACAAGCTACAACTTTTTTCTTTTCTTTACTGCTGACAGCAGCTGAAGGAAAGAAAAGGAGTTTTGCTGTCTTGGAAAGTGAGGAACCAGCTGGGAGAAGGAGAAGAAGAGGAAAGCATCCAGCCTCTCTGCTCCTTCCCCCTGCTGCAGAGAGACCATGCAGGTAGTTCCCAGGGGTGGTTTGGCAGAGGAGCACAGCCCCTGGGCAAGCAGCATCCCCAGGCAGCTGCCCCCACTGCCATGCCCGCATCCTGATCCTGACCTATATCCCTGCTTTCTCAGAAATAATTACCCAAAGACAGAGCTAAAATCAATTAGCTGATCAAGGGAGTGACCTGTGTGGAAATTCAGTGATGTATCTGAACTTAGACTATGTCAATAGAAGCTTCAGTCATAGCGCAAGTTGAGCCAAGAGTGAGGTACGTTTTCCCATAACTTCATGCATAGCCAATTCCTTAAAATTGAGCAGCCATGTTCAGCCCACTTTAGGGTGTAGTCTTTTCCACCCTGACTACATATTTCTATGGTAACTCCTCTTACCAGACACATCTGTATATATATATGTGTGCATGTAAATAGATAAGGTACCAGTAAATGGTGCTAAAATTCATCAGCTCCTCCATTGTGTTGCAGATGTCTCCCATTGTGTGCCACCAGCCCTGTTCCCCATGCGGGTCTGTAGAGTCCTCATTTAGCAGACTCAGAGCAAAGGGGTGGGTTCTTTTTTTGACTCAAAACCTTTGTTTTGGTTTACCAGCAGCAGAGCGTTGCTGCCCTGGGCTGGCGGGGAACAGTCCACCCTCACTTGCTATGCCGACAGGGAAAACTGGAGCTTCTCCGATGCCTAATGAACAAACCAGGCAGCGGCTGCAGTTTTGGACAGAGAAAGCGAGTCAGTCAACGCGGTCACCCTGTGTAATGCAATAAGGAAGAACTGCTTCCTAATTTGTCTGTCTTTGGAGTTCGTATGTGAAGTAAGACAGCATTTCTGTCCCTAATAAAAATTAAAAAATCACCAGGAGAAAAAGCCTTTTTCTCCTGTATTTCCATATCGCTTGGCCCCATGAATTCCCCTTCTCACTGGATGAGGTGGGAGCTGAGCAGTGGAGCCAGGACACGTTTGACTGGATGGAATTCTTTTTTTATTTCTTGGATAATTTTTAAACTTTCTTTGCTTTTCTTCTTTCATATTTTCCAAAGCATAATAGTCTGAGAAGTAACAGGCTCTGTCATGCCTTTAAGATGTTAGAAACTTTACGCTTGCCTCAGAAGTCTGTATCTTAAGGAAAGGGCCTTAAACAACAAGATCCAAAAATACCAAGTTGTATAGTGTCGAGGCCAGGCAGCATTTGGCACTGATGCAGAGGCTTACACCTCACTGCGAGTGCAGTCCCACCCGCAGCAGTCCACCTAACCTGTTCACCTTTCCGAGAAACTGGAGACATTAAACTGCAGCAGAAAACTTCTTTAGCTTTCTTAATTTCTCTTGAAGTTTTTGCCCTGAGGTCCCTTCTTCTTGGCTGAGCTAAACACGGAGGTAACCACTTTGTGCCTGGGGCCATTTATAATTCACACAGTAGGTGCTCCTACACCTCACTCCCCCAAGGGGCATCCTAAGAGATGTGCTCCCAGACTGCACCACTCTGCTGAATTCAGGAAAAAGGCATTGCAGTTTTGGTCGCTTTCATAAAAACACCCCAAGCCCACAGACAAAGAGTAGAAGAAGATCTCTGTTCTGTATATGGTCAGAAAACAGAGAGGATACAGATGACCTGAGTTTAATTTTTTCTTATTTTTTTCTTATTTCATGTGTTACTTCTCCAGAACTAAGAGCACAGGCAGTGTTAGAGAAGTGAGAATCTCCCCTTTTCAACTGATTAATCTTGCAATTATGTAGGAGGATCAGACACCTTTCTTCTTACCTTCTCCTGGCCCCGTGTCTGAAACACGAAGTTTCTGAGTGGACATCAGAAACACAAAGTTTCTGGGTGGACCCCAGCTGCAGCAGGAGCCCCCTCTCCAGCTCCTCCCTGACACAGCTGCTCCTGTGGCCAGGACTTCGGGGTGTGAGCCAGGCTCCCTGCCACTGGGGAGCAAACCCAGCACCACAGTCCCACTGTGACGGGACCATCACGCAGCAGGTAGATCCCAGCATCATGGGGTACGGCAGCGAGACTGCAGCAGCTGGGGCTGAGCTTTTGGTGGAGGTGGCCGTAGGATGGCCCCCCCACTCAAAGGGCATCAGGCTGTGACTCCGCATTGTTTTCAGGCAGCTCAGCTCAACCCAGCCAAGGAGACGCTGCCTCTGGGCATACACAGTAGTGGAGCTTAGAGATTCAAAGCAAATCTTCAGCGCTTACAGCCTCTCAGGTGCCTAAACAAGTTAGGTGAAGCTTTTTTTGGCTCTCTGTCCTCTATGTAGGCATCTCAATTCTGCATAAGTTGCACTTTAGGTGCCTTGCTGTTTTCTTTGGATTTTGCCCTCAGCTGTGAACAGGAGCGCAGGTTTGCTCTGGCACATGTTGTAGTAGGACAATGTCACCCATTGACTACATCCCAGAAATTCAGTCCCTGTTGCCTCCTCTTCCCTCCCAGCTCTTAAACCTCATGACAGTGATTACAAATGTCTACCTACCATTCTGTTACTGCTCCCTTGCAACCAAGCCTGTGAAATCAACTTCCCAGTTGCTTGATCCAGTTTAAATCCACGTCTGCCAAAATCATTCTCTCACTGGTAAAAACTCCGCTTTCTGCTCAGCATCTCCACCCTTCCCATATATATGCACGTGTGGGGATCGTTCTTAAGTCTGCATTATTTGTTTACTTTAATAATAAACCCAATCCAAGTGCCACTCTTCTCTTTGAGGTGACACCGTCCACCCCAGGCTGCTGCAGAGCTGAGGAGCAGCCAGGAGAGAGAACCAAAGGGATCTCCTTGCTTCAGGATTTGGGTCTGGCATGACACAGGCTACAGAACCTTGGCTTGTATGATAACAGCCCACACTTGCTTAATGATGGCTTCTTGCCCCTGCTATGGCTGAGAATCTCTGCAAGCTTTATTTTGCCCTAATTAATTTTCACTCCTCACACCTTTTCCATCAAATCTTACAGAAGAGATGAATTGTCTGTGAAACTGAGGTTGTTCAGCCATTATCCCCATAGCTGTGCTCCTTTACTCTTCCCCAAGGAAGCACACCCATTGAAGCAAGCTGTTTAAGATATTTGCAAGGGAAACTGTAAAGTATTTGGCCTTGTCTTTCAATTTAAATATTCTGGCACACAGCATAGGCCAATTAAAGCCCCATTTTCATGGATATTTTATATGCAGTCCTTGTATAGATGCACATACAATGTAAGCCACTGCTTGTTTTAGATATAAGTGCTACAGCGTAATAATCACTTATCATCGCTAGTCAAAAATAATTCTAAACAGAGTTTGCTGGGAGAAACATTACTTACCAAGGGAAGAGTGCATGGATGGCTCTGCCACTTGGGAAATGGCAAATTGAGGCATTTAATTCAAACAGAAAATATTTTTATTGTTGTTGTTTCTGCACAAGTCCCATGATTTATGCAATAAATTGGAAATAATGCAAGATTAAGAGGATATTTAATGGATTTAAAATGCAGACAATTATTATGGTATCAGTTGCCATTGACACATAACTGCAGTAAAGTGATGCAGCAGTGGCTCACCCCTGTAAGCTATATTTGGCATGGGAACCTTCAGCAGGGGTGCTAAAGAGTTAGAGGAATTGTGAAAGAGATGACTACAGAAAATGGCAGGATTGTCAAAGAGGGGCACAGCAAGCACTGGAGACTGCTTCTAACTGTCCCATCACAGAAAGAAGTGTGCTGATTTCTTACAAAACCTTTCTGTCCCTCAGTGTGCTTCTCTGGGGATGAGTTTCTAAAATTTGATAGACCTAAACCATGGTAGCCTTTGAGTGGCTGTTTAGGAGTTTATATTGCCCTTGTGCCTTGCTGGTAAATACTGTAATTGGCTGTTATGATTTCTGTTTGTTCTTTGTGAATATAATGACATGTTTTTACAGATAGCTTCGGGTATATATATAGTTTAATGACTTAATTAAGAAAAGTAACTTCCTCTGCCTCAAATATCTCAGTAGTGAAAGACGTATTCATGGAAGTAAGCAAAATGAAATCACATTAGTAGACAGTTCACCATACCTGAGAGATTCAAAATTATGTATATATATTTTTACATCCTGAAGGATGACTGGAGATGCGAAATTATATGCAGGTATGACTACATCATCATTAGGAGGAAACCAGCCTCATTTAACAGTGGGCAGGAGGGGATGAACATTTTATCCAGCCAAAAGAAGATGGTAGATAAATTACATCTCCTTGAATTTGATCAGGACAAGGAACATGTTTCATCTTGTGAAAGGCTGTGTAATATCTTTAATAACTGCAGGAATTAAGACTTTACTTATATATCTCATATAAAGCTTCATCTCCATCAGGGAAGGAACATTCAAAACCAGCCCACGGGGAAGAGGAATATCCTGATTAACATTGCTGCTACATTTCCCTCTGAGGCTGCGGCTATGTAAGCAGCACTGGGACGGAAAACCAACAAAGAACTCAGTGTCTCCCAGCAAATCCTGTATCATTATAGCAAAATTACTCTTTGCAAGAGAAATCAGGTATTCCAGTAAAAGCACTGTTTTGTCGGGGCTGCTGCTGGCACAGCAGTGCCAGACAGGGATCGCGGCTCTTCACACCCATAACCAGTGTCATTGCAGGGCTGGCAGAAGGCTGCAGTGTGGCTCTGGCCTCAGATGCTGAATGAGACCAAGAATAGCACTGGGTGGTTCACTGTGTGCAATACTGGAAAAAAAATTGTATTTAAATCCAGTGTTTTCCAAAAGTAGCTAAAACCAGGAGCTTATAAATTATTAACCTGTAAAGCAGAAGGTTTAGGAGACTGCCACTTGTGTGTCCTGGAATAGTTTGTGCTACCTTTTTGGGATGGAGCAGAACCTTTCATTTAGTTATTGCTTTCCAGCTGGACTTGCAGCAGCTGCAGTTTATCTAATCCTTGCAACACATTTTCCCTCTAGGAAAAAAAAAAACACCAACCAAAACCCCCAAGCCCTATTTTTTGCCTCATTATTTAACTTTTTGTTGTGTTACCAAGATTTTCATTACTTTTCTGTTGAACCTATTAACTCATTACCTGCCATGTTCTACCACTCTTTTGCAAGACCCTTCCCCTCAGAGAAGAGGAAGGGAGGAGACAGATGTAATCTCTGGTTAGAAACAGCCAAGATCAAGAAGCAGCGGCTGCTTAATACTATTATTAGTGCTTCTTTTTTTTTCCCCTCTGAAGTAAATTACATCCATTATGTTTAAAAAAGAAAAATACGTTTAATGGAGAAATGTACCTATCTGCTGTAATTTATCTTGTAATGCCTAACACAAATTTCTTTTGCTTTAAATATGTAAATTTTTAGTTCCATAGTTGATCTATGGGCTACTGGTTTACACAGACAGAATATGTAAGCAGAAAAAAGGCATATACTGATGATAGGGAAAGCCAGGATGAAATTATGAAAACAAACTAACTTGTATCTGTTTAACCTAAGCTTTTCTCAGCGTGGGCAACTAGAGGATGAGAAACTGCAGGACCCTGAGAGGCTGGGGTTGTCACCTGCCATGCTGTCCCTAGAAATCTTTGTGTATGTATATTTATAAATAGATATGATGGAATAAAAGCATGTGTGTAAGCTTTATGACAAACAACTTATGATTTATTTTTATTTCAGTATATTGTGCATTAGAATGCTCAGATTAGGTACAATAGATAATATCAATGACTTTTGTAACTTCACAGCTGAAATTGTGACAGCTTCAGAGGTGCAAAATTTTAGAATTTTGTTACATTAAATATGGAATGAAGTAATGCAACGCGTCAAATATTCTTTCTGTTTTGCAATTTGATATTGCTTTCTTTTTACTTTACATTGCCATTTGTTCTCAACGTTTTTAGTTGTTAATTTTTAAAATCAGGATGAACCAAACTGTTAATGGTCCAAGTCATTTTCTGAAGTGTTAGAAAAGAAAGTATCATATGTAAGAAATATTGCCATACAGCATATGTGGGGAAATGCAGATCGATTATTGGTGTATGTAGGTATATATCTGTCTTTATCAGCACATCCTGTTCGGGGCTATCTTCCCACAAACAGCGTAGGTGTTAGTCTCACAGAAGCAGTATATCATTCTCTTCCTCTGTTTGTTTTTGGCAACTACAAATACTGTAGAGGAGATTTGTTTTTCTAACACCGTAACGATGACATAAATTTACTGTCTGCAGTCACAAGAATGCTAAGCAGATATTCATTTGTTCAATCTCTGCAGCTTTGTTGTGAAAATTCATTACTGTCTTGGTCAAATTGCGAGGAAAATTTGGGGCATTTGGGTTTAAGGTCGTGGGATATTTTTACAGCACCCAAAAAGTTGTGGGAGATAGTGTGGGCGCTTGCAGCTGCAGAACAACCGCTAGAGAAAAAGTTCCTAGTGCCATGGGCTTCACGGCACAAACAAGCTACCCACCGCAGTGTGCCCTCAGGGCTACTAGGACAGGCTGGCTCTGCACTCTGGGAGGTTTTTCCCATGTGGGTCATCTTCAGTGGAAAGTGCATATGTTAGGCAGGGTAGCTATATGCCAGAGGAAACAAACCACCGAACAGTTTTTACTTTGCAGCACCTACGGAGGAACCATAACCCCAGATCTGGAGTTCAAATATATGATGCTTTTCGTCTGTCAGAATGGGTTTTGTGGCATTACCTTCTTTAATAGTAAGGTACACCTTTGATGTGGCAAAGACAAAGAGAAGCCTCAGTCCCAGATCACCACCGATAGCCATTATTTCTTTAACTATGAGC
Organism: Syrrhaptes paradoxus; assembly: GCA_013400615.1. Classification (NCBI taxonomy): domain Eukaryota; kingdom Metazoa; phylum Chordata; class Aves; order Pterocliformes; family Pteroclidae; genus Syrrhaptes; species Syrrhaptes paradoxus. The sequence goes on from VZTO01004843.1 coordinate 88,459, forward strand.
CCAGACTCACACTATCTAAATTCAGGCACTTAACGAAAGTGCTTAGAAGTCTGTACAGAAAGTGAATATCCCTCTGCAGAGAGACCTGCAGCAACAGGGTTTCTCACTTGATCTCCTCAAGTAAAGCTCTTGAAGCAGAGGGGGTTTGACACAGGTTGGTGCCGCAAGGCAGCCCTGCTTAGCAGGTCAGACCTTCAGCAGTTCTGAGACATCTGCTTTACTCCTCCCTCCCTGAGCCAAGCAGACTCATCCTGCAAGCAAATCAACCCAAAGCTGAAGACGCAAAGAAAATACAAGAAAAGAACAGCATGCTGCTCCATCTGCTTTGCTTGCAGTGCTACCACACTTTTTTCCCCTCACTGCTTGGAGTCTAACAAGCCCAAGAACCCCTAGATACTGCTCAGACTCAGACGAGCTGTTTTGATCTGTCACCTTCTGCTCGTCTGCAGCTCAAGTGCGAAATTTCCCCTCCTGATTTGCCTGTAGTAATTAGGTCAACCAGCTCCTGCTTCTATCAACTGTCAGCATGGTCCACCTCATTTTCCTCCAAAGAAACAAAACCAAGGTGAACAAGACAACTCTGGAAACAAAGGGTGGCACAAAAAATAAGTCTTATCTGCCTGGCTTTTTGCTTCATCATTACTGTTTTTATCCCAGTCTCAATCTTGTGTGTGATATTTCTTCCAGGACACTACAGGGAACACTGCTGTATGTGTGATACCTATGGATTTACACCACATTGAATATGTAAATTTTTTTTTGGCTTCTGCTCCTTCATTGAGCATTTTCATTGCTGATTTTTTCTGTTTTCTTTAGCTTTCCCACTATACGCAGTATTGATGATGGAGAAGCAGGGAAACATCTAAAGCAGCTACAGCCATGAAATAAGCTTCATTTTCCAGCTTATTAACTCTGACCTGAAGGGCCCTTGTTGCAGTTACCTTTTTGAAGGTAATACGCTGTCTGTAGAAAGTATTTAAACTTTAACAGTTTATTTCTGCTTCTTCCCTCGAATACTCTTTCAGAATTGATTAGGACTCTGCTAACAAAATAGGTTCTTACCTTTATATATATAAAATCATCTTACCAACACAGTAACATTTTGCAGAAATGCAGGCTTTCTGAGAAAATTGCCTCTGCTTCAGATTGGTCACTTGGATCTGCCCTGGAAGAGTTCTAATCATGTTGCTATTGCCTGTTCCCAGATGGTTGTCTCTTCCTTTTTTAGGTGAATAATGTCAAAGAGCCTTGGCTTCAACCCACCAGAGAACTGGAAAAGATTCTGCAAAATCAACTTGAAGAGGAAATTCCTCTCTTCCTGAAAATTTATATTCATAAAATAAGTGACAATAGGAACTGAGGAGTACATACTTCAGACCAACACAGGGGAGAAGATTTTCAAGAACTTTTCTTGCAAATCCACACCTGCAATCCACAGGGATGTTGTTATTTAGTTAGGTAGGAATGGTATAGAGTCTTAACTGAAAAGAAAGACTCCACTGTTTTAAGAACTATGCAGAGAGGTGATAAAAGATGGCTCCTGTTTATGGGGCCTGCAGTGTACATGGCATTTGAGAGACGTTGGGTGATTAGAGGCAAGTAGGAATAAAACTGAAGCAGTACCACTCAGCATTTGATATGCAGTAGATTTTAAAAGTGGAAGGGATAATTTTTATCATAAATTTATCAAATTTGGGATGTAGTATAATGCAGGCCTTATTTTTTCCTCATGTCGTTTGCACACATATGCCTACTTACTGCTGGATAGAATTGGACACAGGCAAATCTTTGTTTATTCGGGGGAAATTAGGATTTTCAAAAGTCTTCCAAAAGGTCTTCTCAAAAGTAAGAGAAGTTACAGTTTGTGTTGTTGAATTTATTTTTTTTTAACTAGCTTTGTAAATTCCACATTTAAATAATTTAGAGTTTAATTATTTATTTTATCATTTATAATGTTAACATCAGTCAACAGTTATTATATGTCCTATTGCCTGTGATCTCTGAGTGACAAGGTTGAAAGATCAGGTTGATGTTAGCAAATGATCCCATCTTGCAATCATGTAAACACATGTTTAGCTTTACATCCTTCAATGGAGAGGTCACATGGATAAGTATCTGCTGTGTCAGTGACACAAGATTATTTTCTTCAGACAAAGAACAGCAGTTGCCCAGCACAACTTTTATGTTCCTCCAGTATCATAATCTATTACCATTTTACTAGTGTTTATTTTTAACACACAGTTTGCTGCCACTGATATAATTTAAAACAGGATTTTAAACACAAGTATAGATTATATCTACTCTAACAACTTTATCTCCACAATAAATATATACAAATTTTGAAATTCATCACTCTGTAATTTTCAGCTAGTGCTTAAAGTAATTACACATTCTGTGGCGATAAAACATTCAAGGTTTGTTGTTTTTCGATACCACAAGCTGGCAAGACACCTAGATCAGGCGTGTTAATGCTGGTTGGCAGTTAAAGCATAAATCTGAGGGAGTCTGGATTCCTGCCTGTTTGCCAGTTTTTTGTTGATTGGAAACTGAATTCTTTTTATCCTAGCTTTTGCTATTCAAAAATGCCAGGCAATTCACTGCTGTCTTTCCTCTGTGCATTTTAATCCATCAGTTCTGTTATTCCTTTAGTGCCTTGTTGTTTGTTTTTAATCCAGTAGACTAAATCGGTTTTCTTTTTAACTGCCTTTTAAAGTCAATCATACGGGACTTCCTAACTTGAAAAACAATTGGCTCTGATGATGTAGCTATAACATTGATGATGTTTTTGGGTTTTGTGTATTTATAGAGAATCATAGAATCATCAAGTCATAGAATGGCCTGGGTTGAAAAGGACCTCAAAGATCATCTAGTTTCAACCTCCCTGCTGTGGGCAGGGTTGCCAACCCCTAGAGCAGGCTGCCCAGGGCCCCATCCAGCCTGGCCTTGAACCCCTCCAGGGATGGGGCATCCACAGCTTCCCTGGGCAACCTGTTCCAGTGCCTCACCACCCTCACAGTAAAAAATTTCTGCCTAAATGACCTAGTGATAATAACAGTGATATACTTTATTTGAGATGTAATAGTTTACTTGCTTGTCAGGTGAATATATGGGGTTATTGCTTCTATAGTTCTTATGTCAAATATTTCAAGCTTTCTGGAAATTCATCTCCCTTCCAGGTCAGGAATCCTACTCCAAGACTTGATCTCTAAGTGTCCTGTGGACTGACTATATTCACTCTGTATTCTTTATTATCCTTATTTTTGTTGTGCAAGTAAATATAATTTTAAACCAGATGAAGGACTCCAGAGCTTGCTCTGAGGCATGCATGGCATGGATCTTCTTAAAATAGTTCAGTAACTTATGTCAGAAGGAAAAAGTTGGAAGTTTCCTTTTGAAGCCAGGCTCTTTGTGAACTTAGCCCTGATCCTCACAAAAAAATGCCTGTTTGTAACTGAAGGACTATGTGATCCCACTAGATGGGGGTGACTGTGTACAGGTAAGGTCATGCAGTAGTAGCAGATGATCACAGAAGACAAAATGACACAAAGGTTCAAGATAGTTGTAAATCATCAAGACAGAGGGCTTTCAAAAGTTACTGCCTGCAGATGGAAGAAGAGATCCAGTAGTGGCTACAGAAAATAACAGTATGGATCCAATGCATACCTCCAGAAGTCCCCATTGGATGTTTCTCAGAAACTAAGAGATCACACTGGGGAAAAACACTCTACGTTTGCTTGATTTCTTGTATTTTCCCATGAAGCGTCCACTGATGGCTACAGCTGGACAGAGGGAAGTGAGTGAGGTGGACTTCTGAGCTGGGCAGTGTGACTGCTCCTACACTTAAGACCACTTTGTACGCCTTCCCTTGCCAATACAATGAAAAAAAAAGAAAAAAAAAAGTTGATAAGAATAAATCACCTTCAAAAGATGGAGCAACTTCCAGCTGCCATATCTGCTGTCAGTTTAACTTGACCAGCTTGTGACTGAAAACTGATGCTCACCATTGCGCATAAAAACAATTATGCTCCTTTCAAAGCAGCAGCCGCCTTGAATATCTTCCTTCTTTTCTGAGACAGGGTCTCATAATGGTAGAGTTGGCATGAAATAATTGCCTTTGGCTACTGAAAGTTTGTCTCAGATAATACACGATGTGATAAAAAAGGAAATGGAAAAAAAGAGGTTTAAAGTTGCTAATATACCTGATGTGTACCATTTGTATAGTGTGCAGACTTGAAGAAGTTTGTCAAAAGCTAGCAGCTATCTTAACCCTTACATTCTTACTGTTAATCCAGCATGTATTATTTTCAGTGGCTTTACGACTCTCTGTGATCCATGTGTGATAACATCAGACAGATCTACCAAATTATTTGAGTCTTAACTTGCAGAGCTGTTGTGGCTTGCTGGTAGACAAATGTTCTATGTAATGTTTCAATGTAGGGAAATCAAACCTTCAGGAGGTATGAAAGTACCTGCCAGAGTTGCAGGCTTTGGGTGCTAGCAAGGGAGCCTCCTCACCGCAGTGCAGACCAAGCTCTACAGACAGCCTTTGTCATCTTCAACATCTCCATGTGTTTGCATTGTAGAGCTACTGCTGTACGATGGATTGAATACCATATTATCTGTTATAAATAAATGTACCTACCCACCATGTCTATCCAAACAAAATTCCTTAAGTGTCTTCTTGCAGTAGAGCATCATATCGTCTTGATTATGCTTTCTGTAGTCTCTCAGGGGCTCCCATGTGAGCAGGGCACTGTGGCTTCAAGCATTTTGCCATCTGTAGTATAACTCAAATGTCCTCTGTTTTGGTCTGTGACATTATAAACAAGACAAAGACCATGGCTTTGTGCTACGTAATTGTGTTGGTTGCAGATAAGCCTGGATTTCATGCAAGAGAGGACATAGTTGTGTGAGTCTCAGCTCAGTGCAGACAAAACTGTGCTGTAAAAAATGTAAATGGAATTTTTAAAAAGTCTCTTTTTGTCAGGGTTTTGGATGTACCAGTGATTACTTGGGTGCCAGTATTTGCAAGAAATGAACTTACTTCTCAGTTGAATTCTGTTCTTTTATTCCTCCAGAAGATGGAAGAGTATTTAGTTACAACTAAACAGATGTCTTAATTCTGTTTGGTTTTGGCATCTGTTTGCTTAGTATGAGATTTTTAACAAAAATTTACCTCCCCTAGCACTTTTTTAACGTGATTGATAGATACAAGTTCATTTAAATACTTTTATTGACACCGTATTTTATTCATTTTCTTTTCTTTACCAGCCAACCATGCTGTAAAATTTTAGTTTCACTGCACTGGATGAACCTATTATTTTCTCCAACCTTTTGGCAGTGTGTTTTATATATGTTTCTGAATCATGCCCTGTGCTCTGTTCTATAGGCAATGTAATATTTAAGCCACACGTAGAGTAGGGTTAACTTAAAGGAAAGAGGTAGGAACTGGTTAACTTACCATTGCCTACAATGTGTGGAGACCATGAAGTATAAATGATCCTAATAAAAACCAAGGATTTTGTGTTTCTTGTGGAGCTGGGCTGTATCTTGAGCCAGAGTTAATAGTGAGGTCTGTTCGTGCAGTGACACAGGATCATTGACCTGCAGAGCTGAAAAGGCCCACAGGAGTCTAATCCATCCTTTCTGATTCAGACAGACGCAAACAGGCTTCACTGGATGGGTGTCTTGAACAACAGTGTACAACATTGCACTGTACTATGCTCTCACATTTCTTTTTGCAAGCTGTGTTCCTCCATAGCAATCCAACTATTTTATTGTCAAACATGGTATATTAGGTTTTCTGGGATCTATTTCCTTCAGACACTGAGGCAAAACATCCTTGTTCCTGAAGACCTGGTCCATGTTCCTTCCCATGTATTCCTGTGTACCGCTCCAGGGAAACATCCCTGAACTTGGGAATAGGTTCTATCTGTTGGAGTAAAGTCAAAAAACAAGTGTGGCTGGCTGCACCGACAGAGAAGCAGCAAAGTCCATTAGCGACAGGTGGGTGTTTAGCAGTGATAGGATGCACACCAAGAGCAATAAGGCCATCGGTGGCATAGTGTCTGCATCCCACTGAAGAAGGATTTTGTTGTAACAAGGGGAAGGAGCTAATATGAGTGGTGCTCAGCAGAAATCAGAAACTAATGTTACAGTGTTGGTTGAAAAGTTGTACTGGCAAATAAACGGATATTGTCCTTTGGATGATTATTTTCTCTCTGCTGTGGCAGACAGTGCCACTTGCTCTAACTTCTGGTTCAAACAGATGAGTTCTCAGGTCTTCGCAATGGACTTGTTTTCTCCAGAAGCTGCTGTTTAGTGGAGATCTGAGTATAGCAAAGAATCACCCTAAAGCAGCAGTACACCAGTGAGTTGATTTTTCTGCTTTCAGTATGTGTTGCAGAACCACATTTATTTTGCTACCACAAGAGCGTTGGACATGGTAAGATTCTTTAGGGTTTAACTGGTACACCGGTGTTGTTTATCAGGAAGATGAAATGTGTATTGTCTTTGCACATTAAAAGCGGGCATTTGTGCCTATCTATTATCAGAAGCAAACAAGTTTATCAGGAATATCAGGCCAGGTATAAGGTTTAACTAGATCAGAATAAGATGCGACAAACTCAAATGGGAGAGGAAGGTAATACTTCTTTTAAAACAAACTGATTTAACTCCCAAACACCTATTCTCTCATGTTTCAATCAGAGAGAGTCCCAAGCACTGAAACATGTCCATCCAACTGGGCTGGTCAGGATCACTCCGGAGGGACATGGAAGGTAAGGGACACCAGCACTGTGTCTTCTTTACTTTTTGGTTGGCAACAACAAATATTGTTTTGGATAGGTCTTTCATACCCTTCAGGAGTCAACAACTATTATAGGTGACCTTTTACTCCAGAATCTGGCTTGCTTCATCCTCCATATATCTTAACCACAGCTGCTATTGGTTTTGTTCCTTAGTTATGGCTGCCTGGCTTCTTCTTGGGACAGCAAGAAGAGGAACAGCACAGACTAAGGGCTGTAACCTTGTGTCCTCCCTCTTGCTATCACTGTGCAGGTCTCCTGCTGGTAACTCTTGTGCCATGGCTTTTTACTTCTTTTGAAGGCAGGATGGTGTTTTACAAAGAGGACCAGGACCAGAATTCAACGTAGCTTCTGAAAACATGCAAATTTTTAAAGGGCTTATTGCATTTGCTATTTCAAGGCAGGTCTAGCTTGTATCTGGAGTGATGGGTTCTGGGTTTGGTTATTTTTTTGCTAAGTATGTTTATTTGCTTTCACCTGATTAAATTTTACCCTTGACCTCTTTCTTATTATCAATTAAATCTTTATGTATTGTCAATATCACAGATTGCGACTACATAGGATTATATACCTGTGTATAGGATCATAATTATATGTGCTTCCCCACCCATCTAGGCAAGACTGTCACCTCAGTTCCTACAAAACTGGAGACAGTGGCAGTGGAGCTACCACCTAGACAAGTTGCTCCTGTAATCACATGGCAATCCCAGCCTAAGTCCAAGAATCACAGATTTATATTATTTAGGTAGTGAATGAAATTTCAGAAGTTTTTAATTGTAGCAATGTCTAGTAGGTTTCTATTTTACAGGAGGACAAAAAGGCTGAATTCACAACCTTACAGTCTCCAGTGCTGTTTGAAACTGAAGGCACAGCCTCTAGGTTCATACACATAGATAACATATTATATATGTTCACACTAGGGTGTGAACCCTAGTGAAATATATTCCTGCATTTTGATCTGTTTCATCAAATCATTCCTGATGAGTGGTCCTTGTGTGATCAGTGCCATTGATGGAAGTGGTGGTGGGAACTGCTGCTCCTGAAACCCTTCCGAATCAGAGGAAAAAGTGCAGAACCGGGATCTGTGTCTTCTGCCTTAACTTGTGATCGAGGGTTTCTTCTATACCTTCATTTGGCATACTAGGTACAGAGGAAATGGTGCCCAGCAGTAATTCTGAAACTATGGTCTGGAGAGTAACAGAAAATGGTCCTTCATGGTCTAGCAAGCCATATTAAGTGTTGCAAGTTAATCAGTTCTATGAATTTTCATTGGTTATTTGTGGAAAAAGTTCATGTTGATAGTGGCTCAGTGACCCAAATGTAAGTGAGTCCCTTAAGCAGTGAAAATCTCTTAGCCTTACAATGGAAGCTGGCAAATGAGGAAGGAGAGCAGGTGCGCTAAACATGTGGATGAAAGTGAGACAACAAATGATGAATGAGGTCAGGTCTCATCAGGACTAATCTTCCTGGAGGCTTCTCAAAGTCTGAAGGCTCTGACCATCACAGGTTACATCTGAAACAAGTTCTGTCAGATCTTGCATTAGTTAACCTCATATGTTATTTTCCTTTTGTTTGGCTTTGATGTGCAGCCCTTGGCTATGATGCTAATTCTACCTGCAAAGAAAGAAAAGGAAATAGTCCACCTGACACTGAATGGGGTATATTTCCAACTGTAAAGTCAAGTACATCAATGCCAAGGATCAGAAGGAGTTTCTGTCTTGAAGAGCTAAGTATTTTGTTTTACGTTGTGCACAGAGTGCTGCTACAGGACTATGTTCATTGTATTCCTCTGCCGCTAACTGAAAAGGAAAAGCGGTGTTTTGTAACCGTGACATACTCTATTATCTTCCCCAAGTGATGAGCTCATCCAGATTACTCCAAGGGGATACTTATATTTTATCAGTGGCGCCTTGTTGCACAATTTCCAGTTCCTTTCTTGAAGATACAATAAAAGATTTATGTCTGAAGGACTATGATGTGGTTTCCATCTAAGAGCAAAACAATTCCTTCTAAAAAAAATACCATATCCCCAAATGATTTCATAATTGCAAACAGTGTTGATGAGCTCTGTGGCTTAAATGAATTTATAACATTTTTGCTGTGTTTTCTAGTGAATATTTTTTGATGTACTTAGTTGAGGAAAATAATTTAAATCCCCCTGCCTTTTCAAATTGACACAAAATAAATGTGATCCGTTAGTTGATGTCTACTGTAATAAGTAATTTTTTTCTCATTTCATTCCAATTCATTTCAAAGATTTTTTTTCTCTCTCTCTCTTGCTCTCTTGTATGTGTGTGTGTGCGTGTGTGTGTTAAATAGTTTCAGGTCTGAAAGTCAGCCATGTTTCTCATTATCAGACATCAGAAAGGCTTTCTTCTCTTTGTGTTTTTGTGCCACTTAAGGATAAGCAAGTCTCAGAATACTGCACATTTTGGATGTATGGGTAAAATTCACATCTTCTGTTCTCAGTGCAGAAAGCTTATCTGCACTGCAGATCTCAATTGCATATTCAGTTCTCATCCCCTGCTCTGGGCTCTGGTTGTTATCACCACGGTTTCCTCATGCAGAATATTCACGATTCCTGTAGTGTGGACAGGAGAACTGGCCTGTATCAGGAATGTGTAAATGCAGGGAGATATTTTATAATATGTCTAGGATGAAAAGAATTGATGAATCTAAGCTGCTATCAGAGAAGAAACATGAGATACCAGTTTAAAACACTGGAGAGGTGATTTTAGACAGCACTGTCTGGTTGGTTACAATGATTTTCTCAAACTGAACTGTAGGGATGGTCGTACTACTTTGGTTATTCTATTTCTTTTTACGCTACTGGCATTTGATATTAGAAAAGCATTACATTTTAGCCAGTTAGTAATAATGTCTGTTATTTTTACTTGAAGGACTTTCTGGGTGCTTCTTGGAAATAATTTACTATGTATCAGCTCTGATTGGAGTTATGCTGTTCCCTTATTCTTACTGCCACATACAGCAGAACAGAATGTCTTTTTTTTAGAAACATCTTAGCTCTGTTGGATCAAATCTGTTTTCCTCTTTACTCAGGGTATCTTTCATCTAAGAGAGGGTATTCTGAGGACTAAATTAAGGCAAAGCCTTTCACATATCTGTGTAATTTGATGTTCTCAGTACTGCCTTGAAGCGGGAAATTCTGCAGCCTAGTAAGAAAGGGCATTTCAGCTGCAAAGGTTATGCAGTGATGTTAATATTCTCAGGACTAGTTTCACCCTTTGTATCACCATATTATACAGAAGAGACACTAATCTTTGTGGATCTGGATCACTGTCTAAATTTTGCAAAAGTTTCTGAACCTTCACATTTTCTATTTTTCACCAAGGACTTCCCCAGATCCCCTTTGTTTCCCCTTTGTTTAATCTCTGCCTACATTAAACCCAGCTATTAAGTTAGAATATCACTGTTAACTGCTGACAGAATGGGTGAAGATAAAAGGAGGGTTTTAACTTCAGACAGGAGGAATTTAGCAAAAAAAATCATGGCCCCACTGTCACTTTTTAGTGATTCACTGTGATAAGTTAGCGCAGCCCCTTGTGAAACCCAGGCTTGGCAAGGTCCTGTCACTTGGGGAAATGACTTCTCTGGGGCACAGCAGTTTCAGATAAGATGGCTCAAGGTGGCTGTGTGATGTGTTTACATGTTAACATCTCCCTGGTACTTCAGATCTGGAGGGTGCTCTATAACTTGCACATGGACCAAGGAAAGCTACACTCCAAGATAGAGAAGCAAAAGAATAGTAAATCAGACTATAAGCTTCAGAAAAAAAAAAAATCAAAGCTTTTCAGCTTCTTATTATAACTCCCAGAATAGTGCATGCCTTTGCATTCAGATTCCTCATTCATGTAACCAGGATTGCAATGGGAATGGAAACAACAGAACATGAATCCACGGAAACAAAGGCATTTGTATTATTCTGTGTGGCCCTCAGAAGCTGCATTTTGGATATAATTATGACTCAAATGAAAGGACATTAACAAAGCAAATGAAATATTTTGTCTCTGATCTGTTCCAAAGAAAGCTTTTATGATTGCAAAGTTCATAGATAGCTTTGGCTGTTGGCTTTTGGAACACTTTATTTAAAACACAGTTTTTTTACCCTTATGAACTAATCTATCTTTACTGACATCTGAAAAATTAGATTAAAGATGTCTATTGTACAGGCAGTCTGTCAAAAGAAAATGAAAAACGAATTAACATCAGTGTCATTAAGGATGAAGCTGTGGCACAGGAAGAATCAGGACAATGTTGTGCCATGAGGAATTGCATTATGGATTTCCTTTGCTTTTTCAAGGATTTTTGAGGAGTTTATGGCAGAAGCACTTACAGCCAAACCTTCTAAAGTAACCTCTGCTTTTATACGTTTACACAAGGGTCTTTGATTCATTCTGCCTAGTCTTATATATTTAACTGCTATACCTAAGGTAGGAGTGTAATTGCCTCCATATCCCATGATAATCCATGGAGAGACACAGATACCTGAAGTGATTCAGAGTTGAGAGGTGACCATGTGGCCAAGAAACTGGTTCTAGGTTAAATGACCTTAAGAAGGAAATACATTTTACTGACATCGTTTTTACATCTCATGTAGCTTAATTGGCATTAAGGTAAATGCAGAGCAGCACCTTCAGTTCTGAGACTCCTCCCTTTTCTACTGAGTACCTGTAAAGGACTGGCTGCTGCTTTGTTTGTTCCTGTATATACAGGGCTGAGGGCTGGCTCCTGTCCAGAAGAATCTGTAAGTCATCAGGTGTAAATTGGGTGTTGAACTGGACATTCAGGAAGAAAAAAATAACTTTAAAACTTAAAACTTAACTTTAAAGTATTTCAAGTACTGTGACATAGGGTGATAAATAGTTGAGCAATAATAAAAAAAATTCTTCCAGGGTCATAGAGCTCAGGTCCTTGCTGTAGCACATCCACGCTATAATGCTTTTTGTACCCTGTCTGTGCATGGCTACTGAGTGGTCATGGTTTGCTTGCTCAGGTAAAGCCTGTATTTGAGTCACACTTCCAGCTTCAGTTCTGGCCCCCAGAACACTGAGTTCTGAAGTGTCCTCGTTAAGTCTGCATTGAGATTCACAGATGTGCAGCACCGAGTGAGGGATGCGCCTGCTTGGTCATTTGCAGACACACCTGTGCTGGTTCACACGCAGCCAGCTGAACGTCAACCACCCCCTGCCTGGAAGTGGGCAGCTACAGTAAGTTCTGCAGAGAAATAACCCCAAACTAATGAAGTTTTGCAGCTTTTGAACCAGCACTTGCTTGCATCCTGCTAAGGCAAGCATAGATCTGACTGCAAAAAAGTTGTACCCTGCAGTCAGGACGATTTAGAAATTTTCTTCAGTTATGGCCTCGCTGCTAGTTTGGAGGGCAACCTTCTGGGAAACCGCTCATTGTTACTCAAGGAACACAGTAATTTGCTGCATATAGCAATAGGTTGTGTATTGAGACACTCAGAATCTTTTTTCAGCTTAATCCTGATTTTCTGAGGGAATGCAAACAAGGTGCTTTGCTTCCTTGTTTTGCAGTTTCCTCACTTCTAACAGCAATGGCACGTACCTGCCTCATAAAGCACCCTGAGAGCAGCTGGTGGCAAGTATCACATAGGTAGATAATGGGAAATTTAATTGGGTTTTATCTACAAAGTGTTTTGACATCCTGTGATAAAGGCTGTTGACTGCAAGTTATTATTAAAATATCATTAATTTATATTTATAATTAAATGCATTAAACATTAATTAATATTTCTCATTAAAATTATATTTTTTTAAATATTTAACAATCGGTGTTATTCTGTTTTCCACTAGTGTTACCAGCCCAGCTCTGAAGGCTGAGAGTTTTCCTCTCCAGAAGCTGCCCCAGTGTTACTGGGTGGAGAAGTGGAGGCTCCATGGCATGCCAGATTACATAAAGCGGTGTCAGAGTTGGACTGCTGTCATTCTTGCTGATTTCAAACACAGAGCTGCCATGGGCACATTCCAGTTTGTGCCAGGAGACCAGTCTGAGTTAGTAATCATTATTTGTCTTCTGCTTCAGACTAGATGTTCAAATGATTCAGTCCATACATCAGCTGGGTGACACAGTGTTTGAGGTGACTGGCCAGAGGACCTTGATGATTTGTAGAAACACATTTCTGAGAATCAGGCTCCCAAACCTTAATCTTGCAGAGTTTGGTGCGAATAACTCCTGTAGGAGCCTTTGTCCAGTGGGAATCTAGACACTGACATTCAGCAGTGCAGTGTGTTGTCTGCTGGATAACAGCCACCTCTGGATGAGTCTTCAGAAAGAAAAGCTGCAGGAATGCCATTTCTCATCAGCTGGTGTCACTGCTTGGAGCCAGATGTTAGCAGCTGGGTGTGGTAGTACAAAATGGTCTAGGAAAGAAAGAAGAAAATGTTTAATAGGAAACATTAACTTTCTGGCTAAGCTATGGGCAAATTCAGCAATCTCTTGTTTACAACAATAACTACTGGAAGCTGCAGAAATAGATCTCTGACATTTTGAAGTAGTATGTTTACTCTGTTTGATCAGACAGGAGATAATGTCATGTGCTTATTTTACCATAAGCACGCCTAATAAAGACTCAGCATTTCAGCTATTGGCAAGAAATACAAGAACATGAAGTGTCTTTTGAATATTCAGACATCAGGGTGTTTGGAAATATGCAGTTGCCTGTAATTGTACTTTGCATTTCTTAAACATTCTTCACAGTAAATGTCTTGATTTATGAATGTGTGATAAACTGATTACTGGAAATCTCAGATGTAGACAGTTTGCCTCTTCTGTTTTTTTTCTAAAATAACCCAGCCTTTAGGAATGGGGAATGTTTATGGTGAACAACGAGAACTATATTAAAATATAAAAATATAAATAAGGAAGTGTTAAACAGCCTTTGGAAACACAGCACACAATGCACACACAGTTCTTCCATGCATTAGGAGGACAGACATTCCCTTTTTCTGTTAATATCTGAGCATCTCACAGTGGCTAGTGAGTCACCCGATGTGAAGCAGAGTAATTCTGGTAGGACCAGTTTGGAGAGTGAGAAAGGAGTCACTAAGAATTAGGCACCTAAATACATACCAGACCCCAGTCTGGGGATGAAAGCAACCACTAAAGGTTGTGAGCACTGCTGCCTTCACTGTTGCTGCACCAGGACCCCATGCACCTGCTTATTAAGAGAATGCACAACTCCCAATTAGAGCCCCAAACTGCTTATATAAGTAAAGAGAGCTGGAGCTTCAGAGGGGGATCTCAAGCAGCCACAGACCCATTTTACTAACTGGCAAAAAGGGCTGAGGCTAGCTGGATATCAGGAGTCCTGGGCTGGGGCTAGAAGTGTGCTGTCCTCTGTTCAAACTCCTGCACAGCCCTTAGGTTTCTGGAGTGAGGAGTGTAAGAATAGATATGCTTTGAAAAACAGAGCAGAGATCTTTCTCCCTTTTAGAAGAGAGTTGCTGTGGGACAGTGCTCCTTTTCATTATTATTTATTATTCAGCTCAGTGGTTAGTACACTCATTCAGGATGTGGGTGACCCAAGTTCAGTTCCTTCCTCTGCCTGAGGGGTTGTCAACTAGCGTCCAGTACTTCCCTGGAGAGTGCCATAACCACCAGCCTATGGACTATTCTTAGGGTGGGGGACACTCAGTCCATCCTCTTGAAGTGGTTCCTCTTTGCGTGCTCTCTTTCCCCAGCCCAAGGAAAGGTTAAGTACACCACGCAAAACAGAGCAGATCCAGCAGGAAGGCTTCACAGAGCCCTTCTCTTCCTATCCTTTCTTCAAATTTAGCCCACAGCCTAGGGTTGAGACCAATTTCCTGAAAAGTGGGAGGTCTGAGTTTGGTTCCCCTGGGGCCAAGGAGTAACATACGTCTAAGTGCTCTTATCCGTAAGGACAAGACTAAGGATGTATAAAGGACAATCCTTTTGGGGGGGTCTAGCTCTAAGAAACTTTACAGTGCAAGGAAATTTGTGGCCAAAACCCCATTGACAAGTCTGTCCAAGTATATAGGTACAAATGCATTTCAGGAAGCAATGCATCATCTGTAAAGGCACATATTCTGCTCTTTCCATCTAGGAAGCTAATACTTTAAGACCAGTATTTTCTAGATTAAAAAATACCATACTGGTTTAAACCAGAAACACATCTTACTTTTTTGTCTCTTGCCCTGCTATATAGATCTGTAGATGGAAGATGTTGCATGACAAGTGCTTTGAAAATCTTCCTTTATGTGACTGATCCTACACTGCTTAGGAAAGAGCATTTCTAAGAATCAAGTATGAGGCAGAGGAGGGGTAGACTCTGGTCCCAGGTACCATTAATGTAGCCTAGATTAGAGAATTTAATTGTGGTGTTCCTGGGTTAGTAAAGAATGAACTTCTACTCCAAGAAACAAAAATCAAAAGGATTTTAAGAAGTAAACGCTGTCTTGGATAAGTCCAGGGTCCGCACTGGAGCCGACTCAGCTTCAGCACTGATTTGAGGAAAACTTAACCCTTCCCTGTGCTGTAGTCATGCTGCTGCTCCTCAGGAACCAGAGCACAGCCAACACACACAAGTGGGAGCAGCAGCCAAACCCTCAGTCTCTGCTTGCTGCAGCATAGAGGCCAGGGAGACTTTACACGTGGGGGTTTGCAGCACCCGGGAGCAGCCTCTTGGAGTCCTAATGGCAAGCTGCGGAAGCTCCATCCAGCACTTAGGAAATCAAAGACCCTAATCTGCACTTTATCTGCTGACTGCACTCAGTGTGAATGAATCCCCATTTCCAAGGAGCACTGGCCCACCAACTGCATGAAAGCTTTGCTGTGTCTGGGAAGCCATGCGCGGATGAGGCACAATCCACTTGAAAGTTAGATAACTTTTCTTACAACCCTGAGCAATTACACTGAATTGCTCTATCTGCAGCATACCTGCTGCTCTTACACTACTCCGTTACAAGGCTTAGAGGAGATGGATTTTTTATCATGTAAAGAAATGGATTTGACAGCCCAATATGCCGGAGAGACTGGGCTTCTTCACTGGTTTTAAATACCTTCTTTCTCTGATGGCTTGCACTGTTATCTGCAGACTGTCTCTAAAACAAGGGATGCGTCTAATTGATAGCTGATGCCCAGTGTAGTTAATATCGGTTGAAGTGTTGTTGTAATGAACCAGGGTGCAGCTGATAAGCAATTGGGCAAGTTACCCAGCTTGTTAAAACTGTAATAAATAGTGTATCACTTGTTGAAGCCAAATGAGGATGACTTTTAAGGCAGCTGAGACAAAGCCAAGCACAATCTAATCCAAGCCCTGCTCTCTATTTTATTTGAAAGTTTGAAGATCTCTGATTATCATAGTTTGAAATTACTCTTGATAAGGGTCCACATACTGTGAATTTATAGGCCTGTTGTTCCCACCACATTTATAACCTCATCAAGGTAGGGTTACATTTTTTTTCTTTTTCTCGCTTCATGAGGAAGTCTCTAGGGGATCATTTCCAAGCAATCGAATTTAGTTACTTCATACAATGGTAGGTGAAATTAGTGCAAAGTAACAAGAGCTAGATGAATGTGATTTCAGGAAATAATCCATAAAAATCTTATGAGGCCTTTAGCAGGTTGTAAATTGGATTTTAGGCACAGGGAGAGAGAAAGAGAACGAAAAATCCTGAGCAAAATAATCAGTCAGTAATGAGAAGTACTAACATTTTAACACTTCATGCTGAAATAAAATACCAGAGTAAAACCATAAAATTGACTAACAGTGACATTTTTTAATGGCATGAATGATTAAAATGGTGATTATAAATGTAAATAAATGCCTTCTGCTTTTCTCACCAAACATTTAATCCATGTATCATGAAAGAGCTGCAAATCAATTAAAAAAAAAAGAAATAGAAAAGAAAAATGTCTCTCAAACAGTTGTTCATCCTGTTCCTGCAATGGGGAAAGTGATTTTTTTCATGATCTGCACATGAACTGTTATGGTAGACGTGGTTACCAGGGATATGAAGTGACATTTTTCTCTCAGTCTTTACTAGCAAGTGCTCAAGCCACACCACCCAAGTCACAGAAGGCAAAGGCAGGGAATGGGAGAACGAAGAACTGCCCACTGTAGGAGAAGATGAGGTTCAAGACCATTTAAAGAACCTGAAGGTGCACAAGTCCATCAGACCTGATGAGATGCATTTCCAGGTCCTGAGGGAACCGGCGGATGAAGTTGCTAAGCTACTTTCCATCATATTTGAGAAGTTGTGGCACTCTGGTGAAGTTCCCACTGAATGGAAAAGAGGAAACATAACCCCCATTTTTAAAAAGCGAAATAAGAAAGACCCACAGAACTATTGGCTGGTCAGTCTCATCTCTGTGCCTGGCAAGATCATGGAGCAAATCCTCCTGGAAACTATGCTAAGGCACATGGAAAACAATGTGGTGGTTGGTGACAGTGGCTTCACTAAGGGCAAATCATGCCTAACAAACTTGTTGGCCTTCTATGATGGGGTTACAGCATTGGTGAATAAGGGAAGACCAATTGACATAATCTACCTGGACTTGTGCAAAGCATTCAGCACTGTCCCACATGACATCCTTGTCTCTAAATTGGAGAGACATGGTTTTGATGGAAGGACTACTNTGCAAGGTCCTGCACATGGGTCGAGGCAATCCCAAGCACAAATACAGGCTGGGCGGAGAATGGATAGAGAGCAGCTCTGAGGAGAAGGACTTGGGGGTGTTGGTTGGTGAGAAGTTCAACATGACCTAGCAAAGTGTGCTTCCAGCCCAGAAAACCAACTGTGTTCTGGGTTGCATGAAAAAAACGTGACCAGCAGGTTGAGGGAGGTGATTCTGCCCCTCTGCTCTGCTCTCGTGAGACCTCATCTGGCATACTGTGTCCAGTTCTGGGGACCCAGCATAAGAAGGACATGGACTGTTGGAACGATTCCAGAGGAGGTCACAAGATAGACAGAGAGCTGGAGCACCTCCCATATGACGACAGGCAGAGAGGGTCAGGGAAGTTCAGCCTGGAGAAGAGAAGGCTCCAGGAAGACCTTATAGCAGCCTTCCAGTACTTAAAGGGGGCTACAGGAGAGATGGGGAGGGACTCTTAATCAGGCAGTGGAGTGATAGGGTAATGGTTTTAAGGTGAAAGAGGGTAGATTTAGTCTAGATATTAGGAAGAAATTTTTTCCTGTGAGGGTGGTTAGACACTGGAACAGGTTACCCAGAGAAGCTGTGGATGTCTCATCCCTGGAGGTGTTCAGGGCCAGGCTGGATGAGGCTTTGAGCAACCTGGGCTAGTGGAGGGTGTCCCTGCCCATGGCAGAGGGGTTGGAACACAATGATCTTTAAGGTCCCTTCCAGCATATATATGATCATATAATAGAGATTTATAACTGGGGAGCAACACATTTGGTGCTGTCAGTTTGAGGGGTGACCAGCTTGTGCTAATCAAAAAGGACTTGTTTTCAAATATTTTCCACACTGTCTGGGACCCCTTTAGTCCTTCTTTCACTGGGAATGAAAAATAAATGTATAAAAATTGTGTGCAATCCTATGTTGTAGCTGCTTTATGACTGGGTCAGGACAGAAATGCGTGAATCAGCTTAGGATCTTGATCAAAGCACATCCTTTCTGATATAATCCAGACAGCTTTCTTATCTAGACAACTGCTTGATATCTTACTGAAAGTGTCTCACCAGAGAAGTAAGAGAATGGCTGTACGAATTTCATCCTCTCAGAACCAGCATTTAGGAAAATAAAGGTCCTGCTTGAAAATGTGAGTTGCTTTTCCGAGAAGGGACAGGGTGGACCCCGACCCAGAGAAACAGCATGTATGGGAAGCACAAAGAAAGAAGGAGCTCTTTAGCTATGCCTTCATTAGCAAATCAAACAGATCACAGGCTGCTGGAGAATTCTCATGATGTACCTGCTTTCGTATAGCTAAATTATATTTCTTATTCTCCCTAAAAAGCCTTGCCTTATCTCTAGTATTTGTTGGGCCTCATCCCTGACCTGTGCTACCCCCAAACAGTGTGCTGCCATCAGATGGTGTATTGATAGCTGGCACAGGTCAAAACTGTGCCAGAGTACACCAACACACGAACAGTGATGGTGTTCCTGAAGCAGAGCTCTGATCTTTTATTTTGCTTCCATACATGGCTGATGTAACTACTCTGTCATGATTGTAATGTCCAAAAGTTAGCTGTATAAGGCTTATCTCACTGTAGAGGCTCACTGTAGAGTCCTTTTATACAGAAAACCTTATTTGCAGGCAGTGGAAGTTCTCTTCCATAGATGGACAACTAAAGACGAGATGAACCATCCATTCTCTCCTTTGCAGTGGAAGATTATATGCCCAACTTAGATTTAGACATCTAACTTGATATGCCTCGCATTACAGGACATGATCTCCACTATATCTGCCCTGAAATGTGATTACCTGAAGTCTCATGGACCATGAAACTAAACTAAGACCCAAGATTTTAACGATTTGCAAAAATCTGTGTTTTTGTCATCATCCTTTAATCAAGAGGGAAGGCCATTAGAAGGGAAATCCTTTCATAGAAACCCTGAGTTTTGTTTTGTAGACCTATATGAGTAAGAGCCGGTGTGCAGAGTAAGAGCTTTTGTTAGCTGTAGGAGCTGTGTTGAGCGAAGGCAGGAAAGAGGAGCTGGTGGTACACACCATTGAGTTCAGGGTGGGCTGCTGAGCTCCTGCCCAGGTGAGGCTTGCAGGAGGGCCACGCTCTGACTGAGGACTAGAATACATGTAAATCTGACCCATTCCTGAGAGCAGATTCCACCTGCTGCAAACAGCAAAGTTTTGGGCCAAGTGGTGATATGGGCTTTCAGGTATGTCTGTTCAGCATCATCTACCCAGCAGGGCTTTACTGGTGCATGGTTCATCTGGGGAGGATGATTTTGTCACAGAGAGAGTTGTTGTAGAGTAAACACCTTGGGGAGGATTTGATTGTAAGGGAATAAAATTGATTTCCTTTCCACGCAGGAATAACTTTACAGATATAAAGATATTAGATGTACACCTTATGCCAGTATAAGTGCAACCATACCAGAGGAGGGTAGGAAGGGTTGTGTAGTTCATTTGCTGGGTTAGTATATCCTGAACATCATTTCCCTTCATCTCCAGGTGTTTATGGATTTACCATTAACAAAGAACCATATTAATATCTGAATGCCTATAGGAGATGAAGGAGAATCATCAGAGCAGGTGAAAAAGAGAAGAGTTGAGTCCTCATGAGATCTGCACGTTGCAGAGGTCTGCACATGGTGAGAGGCACTGAACTCTTAAGGACAGAAAGATGCTGAGCACGTAATTAAAAGTTTTTGGTAGCTCAATGCATCACAGTATAGGAAGCTAAATAAACTAGCTGAGAATTATAATAATTGAGCTAAATGCTGACTTGATGTTTAATAGAGTTTTATGAAATTATTAGCGAAATCTTTTCCTTTCTTTTCTTTGCATTGGAGGAGATTTGGTTCTGGCTAGAAGCTGGGAAAGCAATTTTCAAAGTCTGTCTGCTGCCCTCCAGTCTTCTGAATAAGGAATTGCTTTCTTGGGAAGCAGGGTCACAGAAAACACAACTTGGCCAGAGCTGAGATACGAGATCAGCATCCTCTGGATTAAATCAGTATTGCTGACAGCCAGGTGGAGCATTGCACTGGGGACCACCTGCCTGAAAGACCCTACTAATCGCAAGGACCCTCCTGAAGACCAGAAAGGGGATTTGGATGCACGCAAGAAAGGAAGGATATGACCAGAATGTCATCTGATAAATCTGAGCCTAGGAAGGAGACACAAGTGAAAGATGTCAAATAAACTGACTGCTGTAAGAAGGTAACACAATATCATCCCAACAGAAGGAAGGCAACAGCAAGCTTCACCTACAAGATGAGCAGATGTATTTTTCTGAGTCAGGAGGATCTGGGACAGTGGGATCTGCTGAACACAAAATTGAAAACATTGAGGCTGGTACCATACCCTCAGTCTGCACTTCCATTTCTCATGTTATTTCAGAATATCTAGCCTCACGGGTAACTTATTTTCTTGTGAGGTGGGAGTTTGGCCTTCAGAAAAGCTGTTTAACTGCAAAATATAAGAGGATAGATAATTGAATTTTGCAGCTTAGATTTGATCTAATTGTATGAGTGGGTTATAATGTGAAATGGTGGAAATTTCCAGAAGACCAAAAAAAAAGCTTTCATGCTCATTTAAAATTAAAAAAGCAAATTCTGAAGACTTTTGAGGGCGTTGCTATTTTGAGGGAAGAATAAAAAAAGAATCTGCAGGGAATATTTTTAGAATAAACCAGGTAGAGAAGGTAATTTGCAAATAAAGAAAACTATGCAAGAACACTGGAGCCATAAGTCCGTGAGTTATTGTATCTGTCATATTTTGTGATGCTCTTATTTTCTGAGGAGAGAAAGAGTAACACAGCTCTTCCTTTCATTTGTACTACTCCAGTGAGGAACCTTAAGCTGTGGACTTTTTCAGAATAACACACGTTTTCTACTGGGCAGGAAGATTGCATGGGCAGAGCACTTCTGTCCATGTAGTTTATATGAGACTGGAATTTATTAGCACAGTGTTTTTAAAGTGCAATAAAATGCAGCACTCGGATCTCTCTGGGGATCTGTATTATGTAGAATGTTGTAACTTAAAAAGAAGTGTTGTCACATTGTACCATACCACCCAACTTGCAAGAGCAACCGTGTTTGGGTAGTTAAAGGAAATACTTTGGTATCTGGAGGAGAGTCCCTGTTCCCCAGCAGCACAGCTGAAAGAGGCCTCTTCCTAACCAGGGGAGTGATCCACCTGCCTGAAAAACTTGACATTCCCCAGCCAACTGTCAGATGTCCTCTTCTCAAAAAATACAGGGGAGGAGGACATAACACAGGCGACTTCTCTGTGCTGACAGCTCTTCAGCTACCCCAAGGTAGATGTATGTAATGCTTGTTTGAATGAGAACGGTTCTGAACTTTCCTTCTAACCTCATGGGTTTATCATCTGGGTTTCTTGCCCCAGTCACTGAGGTGTGCTGCTAGACGCCAGATCACACTGCTGGCTTCTCAGTCAATCACTGGGGCTCTGTGACAAACTGGTGCCACATTCCTCTCTTCCCCTGCATCAGAAAAAAATCTCCTTGAATAAATTGCCTGTGTGAAAAAACAAAGTTGAGGTTTAGAGCTGCTCTAGATAGCAGTGGTATTGAGTCTACCTGGATGCCACCCATATGGCGGAGAGTTGCTCTAGATGTCCGCAATTTACTGCCCTGGATGAATCATTTCTGTGCTCATGAGTGGGCTTCTGAAGCCCTGTGATGGTTTTGCCTTCATTTCCACCTTTCTGGTTTTAGCTTTACCTGAATAGAAGTAAACTATTATTAAGAAAGGGAAAACTGTGTTTGGAGAATTCCAGTCTAAAGAATTCAAATGAGTATCAAAAAATAGCTAAGTTTTTTGGAGAAAATCTATTTGTGAACTAGTTCTAGAACTATAATTGCCCTGAAATAAGTAGAACTTACCAGTGCTACAGATTCTGTTTGAAGATCAAAAATTATTTTTGGGCAAAAGTAGAACATTATTTTATACTTTTCCTTTAGAAGTACCGTGGTGGTTAGTGGAAGTATTTCTCTTTGTCAGGATGGAATTGTTTCATTTTTTTATGATTCTGCTACTAACTGTTATATTCTAACATATATATATTTGTATATATATGTATTAGTGGCTGACCTTGATGAAATGAAGCTGCAGCCAAGAGGATTTTTAGGTTAGTTTTGCTTTAGCTGTGCCTGCGTTGGTAGGTTTGGCTTCACTTTTTAATGAAAATACTAAAGAAATAAGATAATGGAGGCTTATTTCCTTATTAAAGCTGTAGTGGAAGAAATGAACTTTCTTCTCATTTGCCTCCTCCCTGGGAAACTGAATGTTCCTATATAAACTTGTCAGCAGGAAAGCGTTTAGAAAACCTCTGTCCTGGACCCTATTTTTTATTTGTTAAGGAACCCCAGAGATTTCACTTAACTTTATCTGTGTTTTGCTTTCTACCCTTCCTCTCCCTCACCTCGTTTACCAAGTTCTCCAAACATAGAATATCTGCCAGCAGGCAGCATATATCCAGCATATATCGTAGTCCTAATTAGTCTATTCTTGCATTTTCCTTTGGCAAATATCTGTCGGAAAGTAGGCACAAGTTTGCTTTCATTAGTGACTGTGTGAGTGGTTTTGTGTCACTATGGGCTGTGATTCATGATCCTTGTCAAATTTAGCTGCGGCAAATGAGGAGGAAGTGTGCATACGTGCCTGCATAAGTTTCTCCTCTCAGCCTTTTGAGCCTGTTGACTGGAGTCACTGGAGATCAAGGAATCCAGCCCTTTTGGCGATGGCCTAAGTTAGTGTGGATCCACTGTACGGGAATTTCAGAAATCCCTCTTTTGAAAGGATTTGTGTTAGGATTGTAGTTTTATGGCAAGCAATGGGGGAGGGAGACGGTATTTCTTCTTGTGCTTACATCCCTGTGTGTCTCGGAGAGCACAGAACATCAGAGCAAATGAAGTCAAGTGTTTTATATTAATTCCTTCTCCTGGCTCTGTCAGCTCCAGAAGATGCAGCACAGGAGGTATGAGGACATTTTACCCACTAAACTGCAAGCCCTGCCATCCAGTTGTGCTGTTGTCAGCTTTAACTTTCCTCTGGAGTATCAGATACTGTCCCCCATTAGACACTGAGTAGGACAGGGCAGTGGCTATATAAGTTTTATATTCTTAAATTCCTCTTAGTTTTCCCTACTGGGATTTAGAGGAGAGGTAAAATGAATAATACGTTGTACAATGATGACATACCGATCTTCATTGAACTCGGTTGAACTGTTAGATGTTTTAATTGTCATCAGTGTGTGAACATGGTATATAATAACACCTGTTCAAGGAAGCATGAGTAAGTGTCAATAACTTAAGTGCTCTATTAATATATTTGGGAATTAATTACGTATTTAGAACACATACAAAAAACCCATAAAGATTGTACAATTAAGATGTAAACATGTCAGGACACAAAAATAAAGATAAGAATTCAGCTGTAGCACAAACTTGTCCATAAGGAAGCAAAATCTTTATATGTGAAGCATCCGGCAACCTTAATAATATGTGGCTTTACCAGCTGTTCCCGTAATTGCAATATGGAATTTCACACACATTAATGGTAAGGTTTTAATCATCTAACCAGAGCAATAGAAAACACTATGGACATGACTATATTTATACAGAATCAAAAATGAAATTGTCTCAAACTTATTTAACCTTCCCTTCTCTGCCAACAGCAACAATAACAGAAAATCATCTGTGTCCTGAGGTTAAATACTCAGTCTTTCAGCCTGAAATGTGAATGTTTTGGCAGTGTTGTAAGTCTATTAAAGGAGAAGTTCTGTTTGAGAATGTTTTGGAACCCAAGCTATTTGGAGCTCTATTAGGCCCCATTATAATGGAGGAGTGTATGGGCAGATGTTCAAAAGCAACAAGGTTGCCACATCTTACCAGGGTATTGCTCATCAGCTGAGCACTGGTAACTGGCTAGTTGCACAAACTCACCCTCCCTGGCTGTAAAGTAAAACCTATTAGCTTAAATAATGACTCATTAAACCAAAGTAACTCATTGCTTTTGCTTGTATGCCCATAATCACAGACTGCACTGGAGCTTAAGTTTTAACTGCTAGGCACTGTGGGACATTTCAGGGTGATTCAGTGTCCAAACTCACAGTTTCAAAGGTGGTGTGGGGCTTTCACTGCCTAAGAGGTCTAGCTCTCCCATGTCTAAGAGCCCATACCATGTTTGAAGAGGGGACCTTGTCTTTCTGAAGAGGGAGCTCAAGTCACTCAGGCCAGGAGGAAAGTGATGAGAAAAAGCCCTGAGGTTACTTGTGGGGAAGGGAAGAAGTGGAGGAAATGATGCAGAGGATCCTAACTAGCTTGTGCGGTTGTTGAACTTTGTGGAAAGATCTGGGGAGTCTTCAGCTTCTCATTCAAGGGAGAAATTCACCCAACATTTCCCCTGCTTTGTTATACCACAGCTTTGGTTCCTAAATCATTCAGACACTTTGGAAAATTCTGTCCTAAATGTCCACTCCTACTCATTAAATCAGTGGGTATCAAAGATTTCTGGTGGGAATGGCAGAGAGGGCCCTTACAAAGTTGCACTCCCCTTGCTTGTGACACGAAGAGAGCCTGTTGTGTGAATGTGGTGTTGTGTTCATTCCAGGGCCATCCATTATTCTCTGGGTAACAGAAAATGCCATTTATTTCCATTTATGCAGACCATAAATCAACATGATATTAGCAGCATGTGATCTAATGCTGCACAGTGTGTATCAACATGAGAAGAACAAATCTGTTTAAAGTTTTGGAACACTTAAATGTCCCTTTTTCACTCCCTTTTTCTCCTTCCCATTGTTTTAAAACTGTTTAAATGAGACCTTCTACAATCATTACAGGGTGGGCTTTTTCTCCCTGGGGAAGAAGCAGCAGTGCTGGAAACTACTCTCTTCTAGTTTGCAGGGGAAGAAGCTTTTTAACATCTCTCTGGTTTTCTATTATCAGGAGGACAAGTATGTTGCAAATCAACCTCCCAGATGTGGCAAAAAAAAGATGGCATTTAATAACAAAGCACTGTATCCAAAACGGGAGGTTTTTGGTTATGTCCTGATTTTAATACTGTGAATCCATCTGCTACGAAATAGGAGAAAATAGTGTCTAGTCATTGGTGTAATTCGTTGATCACTAGCTACTGTTGCTTAAAGGGAAACACATTTGGATGTCTATGAGGTTAAGGAGCTAAAGCTAGCACCCTGGTACTTGTGAGATGACACAGTGCCTGCTCCAGGACACAGATACCTGATGGCTCCAGTGACCTCTAGTGAAATTGTTGCTCCGAGCCCAAAATTAGCCAGCTCTGTGGAATGGCAGGATGACTTGAAAGATCACTATCTGACTCCAGACCAGTGTAAACTCAGACTCAGCATGTGCTAGCAGGGCTGAGACCAGGTCTATGTTCAGGACTGAGCTTCTCCTGCGCACGCAGGAACCACACACGCTTGCGTGGCTTGACTGCTTTCTAACTGGATATAGAGCGATAGGGTCCCTCTCCCAATTGCTCTGTCTCTTGATAGCTCCAAAAGGAGGTAAAAGTCTGGTCTTGTCTCAGTGCTGGAAGTAGTGCAAAGAATTTTGGGGGAAATCTGCTTAAAAAGTTGACTGAAGAATAACAGTGCTTAGCACATGGCCAGGAGAGGAGAGGTGTACAGCAGAGGGGCAATGGGGAGGAAAGGATAGTGTCATTTTGTGGGTATCTCCATCAACAGAGTATCATAGTGTATGTAATTTTCTTTCCATGGCATGGAGAGGTAGAACAGTGCTATCAACAATTTACAAGTTGTCCAACACAGAGGAGGTTATGTGATACACTGAAGGACTCACAAAGACCCGGGCAGAAGGACTGAACCAGAAGCTCCTCAGTTCTCTTGGGCCAGCTTAATCACTTGGTTGTTCTTTTTTTCTGGAGGACGTGGGTAATGGTCACTTTTCTTGAAGCATCTGTGTACCTTAGGACACCATTCTGCCAAGGGAGCTTTAAATTTTTTTTTGACTGCTTTCAGGTGGATGATGATACCAAAGAGATAGTTAACTATTTTATAGCAAATGAGAGGTTTTTTTATTATTGATCTTTATGTGAGCTTGAGAGTGACAGTGAATAGAAAATCCTGATGTGCCAGGAGCTGTATACATAATGAGATGATTTAACAAATATACAAGTGCATACATTTATAGCACTTCCTAAACAGGCTTCCTTAGCCTCACTGAAATGCAGTTAATCAAGACAACCCAAAAAGACTTCCACTGTCCTTTAATCCTAGCAAATAAAATCCACTTTATTTCTCTGGTAATGCTCTCTATTTCATTCCACAACATTCTTTAATATTCACAGCAGGGTGAAGGGTTCATATTGTTTTTTCAGCTAATTGGTACTGCAATAAAAGAATATGAGACAGAGAAAGATCCTAGAGGAGAATGCTGTAAAAAGAGCATCAGGGCAAAGTCTCTAAATGGGTACGCCTGGTACAAAACACCTGTAGCCTTTAATTTAGAACCTCTCCAGCTCCTCTAGGGATTTCCACAGGGAGATTTAAAACATGCTCATCACA